>JAODGE020006229.1:0-31224 GCA_027574965.2 Ecitophya simulans
CAAATTGTGATTTTTGCTTATAACTCGGCCAATAATTGATTGATTGGAATGAAACAAACACGGAAAAAAAGAAGCAAAAAATTAGCTTTCAGATGGCATAAAAATGTTGGCACATTTTTAACAGTTTGGGGGTGTACCAAGTCGGCACCGAGCATCTGTCGCCCCTCGTCAGATATTTGGAAGTTCGCCAGAAATATTCAAGTTCCCCACTGTAAGAAACGCGACTTTTCCGTTTCGGCGCGCCGAAACGCGTGATACGTTCGACGGATCGAGTGTCCGTTTGTCGCGTAAGCTTTGATCAATTAACGATGTCACATTTTTCCTCGATTAGTCACACAGATGTGTGCGTCTTAAGTCGTATCGTACGCGCGACGCCGGCCGTGATCAATTGCGTTTAGCTCGAATGCGCGCGACGGCAACGCTCGTTCGAGTGATTCATAATGCGTATGGGTGTTGTAGGACTGCTGGTGTTGTGTAGTAAATCCGGCGATTATGTCGAATTGTGTTCGTAATTTTCGCATTTGCGAATCGCTCGAACGTTTGGGTGCTTCAACGATCTAATTTCTTCCCGTTTCGTTGCAGCGGATTTGTTGGTCCTTATCGGAGCCGATCCACGTTGGCAGCCACGAAGGGTGCAGGTCCGCGCCGGACAATTGCAGCTGAGCCCCGTTCAGGGATGCTTCTCCCTCGCCAAGCAGAACGACTTGGGCACTCGCATACCGCTGAGGCACTTGAGTCTACAGGCGGGGCCATCGCCGAACAGTCTGGCGCTGGTTCGCGGCAAGACCATTCTTCTCACCTTGCAGGTAAACGCATCGCCACTAATCAAGGATAACTTTTTCGAGTGTTTCCTACGGACTCGACGACTCCGAGTGCGCATAGAACGAGAACGAAATGTCGTCGAAAGCTGCACTTAATTGACGTCTGATTGGCATCATTACCTCGCACCGTTCACGAGTGCCCAGTAATTAGTGAGATCCAGAGTTGTGTACGAACAGTGCGCGTGAAATAAAAATCAATAAAACAATGGCGGACTTCGCCGCCTTCCAGCATAAAGATGTAAATGCTCGCGAACGCGTAGTAAACGATATGCAAAAGCGCGCGCAATTGCCTTTCAATTGATATGGCCACTTCACAGTTTAGCGGAATTTAAAGAGGAGAACGCACGCGGCAATCGTAAAATTGTGTCGGAAACAATGCGCAAGCCAAAGCGTTATTGAAACATAATCCAGAAATGGCTCGCACACGAAACGCGTATCGTTTGAAAGAGAGTGTAATTAGTTTTCGATTTGTAATGATGATTGCCGGCCATTGTTCGACGCTGGTTATTAAAGAATTATGAAATGCGATGCGAACACCGCGCTCGACATTGCTGGAATCGCGATTCGTCGCTGTGTTCGTTGCGAAACTAGGAATTCTTCGGCGTGAGGCAAGTCGCCTCCGCTGCAGGAAGAAGAAAAAAAAGAAATAAAAAATAAAAACGCCCGTCGCGCCAAATCGTCGAGAATGTGGGAAGTGCCATCGCTTAATTGGACGCGCGCCCGACCAAATTGCGCCATTAATTTGCATGCGCGAAAGTAACGTGTTGGTCGCGGCGCGGGCGATTAAGCGTCTTTAGTCGAACAATACCCGCCTCGCCAGCACGAGACGTCGACGTCGAACAAAGAGATTCGCAATTCGCATTGCGATTTGCGACTCGCGATCTGCGCTCGCGACGCGATGCAATTGTCCTTGCATAGTCGACGTCGGCGCGCGCACATGACGGAATGCCATTCGCCCATCGCCGACATTAGGATGCGCTCCCGTCTCGCCAGCGACGACCGCGCGCACGTCGATGCGCATTGCATAACAATCTCCTCTTCCTCGGCCGGTGCCGTCGTGCCTAATAAATCCGCATTGTCTAAATGATAAATTCGATTCGATTTGCGCAGCGCCGATGCGCGCACGATCGCATGCCGTTTGAATGCGATTATCGGCATCGAGCGACTGTTGTTTCCACGCGCAGCTTTCTCTGTCGTCTCTGATAAGGCGCCGATACGTCTCAATGACGGCAGAATTCGATTATCGCACGACGATTCCCCCCCCCCCCCTCTCTGGCTCGAATATCAATTTCAATTCCGATCGCGTGTAAACGCATGAAATATCAGCGCGACGTCGGCGAATCAGTATGCGAGATGATAAGAACTTTCGCAGCTGGATTTGAATGTCTAATGGGCAGACTAATGAGAGAAAACGTAAAATCTTCGTTTTTGCCGGATTAAACTATTTTCTCTACTAATTATGCCAATGAACTGCGCAAATTCTAATCGAAATCGACGGGGCCGTCGACTGAAAGAGCTAATTGGTTCTATTTAAAGCCGATGACGATTAATTCGCTGCGCACGAGAGATTTTCAGCGAAATTTCGTTTTCCAGACGTGCGACGAACGACAATTCGACCTGTGGGTGAAACTGGTCGCCATCGAGATAATCCGCCAGACGCCGCTGGAGGACGTGAAATACCTCGACGTGTTCTCGCTAACGACCAAAGAGAGCCCCGCCGCCAGCCCCGCCGGCAGCCCGACGAGACCGGCGCGCGCGGTGGAGACGCCGACGACGACGCGCGTCCCCGACGCGGACGTCTGCGCCACCTGCAAGCCCGTCATCCACTTCGACGAGTGGGACGCGAACAAGGACCGCGTCAGCGCGACCATCACCACCAACAACAACAACAACAACAACGTGACGACGAAGGGCGGCTACGCCGACACCGTCGACATGCTCCTGAAGAAGTGCCAGAGCAGCGAGAGCTACGTGCCCGTCAAGGAGAAGCTGATGCTCTTCGAGTCGCTGTGTCGCATCGGACGCGGCCGCAGCGCCGAGGACGTCTCCATGGGCCGGCTGACGATCGTCGGCGTGTCGAAGCGCGCGCGCTCCCTGCACGACCTCACCTACTGCTTCGCCAGCGGCGGCGTGCGCGAAATCTGCAAGTACTTCGAGACGAAGTGCGAGGACGGCGGCGGAGCGCCCGCCTCGCCGCACGCGAAGCGCCTGGTGCACTCGGACACCAGCCTCAACAAGGTGTTCGGCCGTCACTTCGCGCACGTCTCGTACGCATAAGCGCTAAACTAATCGCTAATTCTTTTTCGTTGTTATTAATTGTAACTGATTATTAAACGTTGATGATCAAATGTACGCCGTGCTGGTGCAACGCGCGTCGCGCAACATTTGTTGTTGTTGGTTTCTTTTATTTCCTACGAAATGTGTAAGCCGCATTTATCAATTAGCTGATGCTGTCGATCGATTTTCAAAGCTAAAATGGCCAAAGGCAATCGTGTTTTGTAATTGTACGTAATTCTACTTGTTAAAATGTACTTAATAGCGAGCGCAAATATATAATACATGTAACATACGTAGTAATTGTATAACGACTATAAATAAATACATATTTTTGTACGCGCTCCGTTTCTTACGTGCTTCTTCTGAATGAATCTCAATTGAGTTTGGGCGAAACATCGACTTCTGCAATAACGAAACAACGAGCTGTTACTTAATTATTGACAATGCCACTGATACTGATCAATATTCCATTCCCTGTGTGAGTAAGCCGAGTAAGAAGTAGAGAGCGTTTAAACTGAACACCTGTCTCGCCACAATTTGCACCAAATTCGAACAAATGTACTAATCTGCTACTCGAAGGCCAATTGTTTGCTCACTGGTTAACATTCGTAACTTTCGGCAATCCGAAACTAGGCCAGCCGATTTCTGGTAAAGGAACATCGAACGGTGGCAGGAGATCGTTAGCAATAGCGCAATCCACGATTGATTAAACGGTGATGAAAAAAGAACGCTCATGATTTATTACTCCACCCAATAACAAACACCGTAAAAGAACCACCAACACGGATCGGCGTTGGTTTCTTTCACTCACAATTAGATCCCGGCATTATTTATCAACATAAGAACTCAATATGTCTCGGCACACCACGGACAAATCACTTACCGTAAGTGAAAACGTTGGCCGACCACATCCTGCGAATTAATTCTGCGCGCCTCCGAGCGAGTTGAACGCGAGCGAAACGTATGCGTGAAATCGGAGTACGAGTAAACGGCTCGTTCTCCTCGCCGCAATCGAACGATCGCGATTGGCCGAAGGTGAATCGCAGGTCAGAGATAATCAGCGCGCTACAACGCGGCGAAAAACATTCGACAATTTTTAATGGAACCTATTCAGACCTACGATTTAGTAACGCCCCGCCAGGCGGCGAAAAAAAATCTCGCAACGGTTTATTAATTTCCATGCATTAATGGATAATTCAAATGGTGTATAAACAGTTTTAAAATATGCAACATTAGCATTTGCGTGTAAATAAACAACAAAATGTATAAATAAGTTATATGCGCGCGCGTTACATATTGAACGCTGAAATTGGAAACGTTAGAGCGCTCAATACGTAATCGTTTTGAAAATCTCGTCCATGTCGTCATTAAACAAGTCGTCGTCGTCGCAACTTTTATGCGGTGGATCAGCGTCGACTGTCTTCGCAGGCACCGGAATGATTTGCTGCGTGGTAAAGGTACTAAAGAAATCGTCGAGATCATCGTTCAACTCATTACGCACATCAGCCGCGTTTGTCCTTAAAGACACATTACTGCTAGGACCGGTATTCGCGACAGGAACATTCGGAGGTGAATCACCCTCGAAGAATTCGTCCGAAAATATGTCGCTGAGAGTGTGTTTGGCCGTCTCAAGTTGACCAGCACTGGCGCACGCTTCGCTTTCCAGTTTCGGGCGCTTCGGTGTCGGTGAAAAGTACGCAGTAATTTTCGGCGCGCCTTTCTGCGGCGTGACCGGCCGCTTTACGTGCCGTATGTCGTCGTAGGACGCGGTGATAAGTTTCATTTCCTGGAGGGTGCGTTGCTTGGTCTGCAGCATGGGCCAAATGTGGTCGTCGATCGTTTTCGACGCGATTAGGTAGCGAATGGTGACGGGTTTCGTTTGGCCGATGCGATGGGCGCGCGCTTCGGCTTGCGCGAGGATCTGCGAACAATGTGCGAGTGTAAATTGAGGCGTCCGGCGCGTATATTATGCTCAACTTACGCTCGGCGTCCAGTCCAGTTCGGTGAAAATCACAATTTCGGCCGCGGTTAACGTAATGCCAGCGTTCGCAGCTAAAATCGACAACAACGCGCACGCACAATTCTCGTCCGTTTGGAAGCGCGCCACCAGTTTCTGTCTATCAGAAGTGGAACCGTCAATGCGTATGAATTTCTTTTCGCATTCAATCACGACTTTCTCGATCGCGTCCAACATCTCCTTGTGATGCGCGAAGATAATCAACTTTTTGGTCTCCTCCGCCAACACCGTGCGAATGTAGCTGCTGACCGCGGGAATCTTAATTCGGGCGGACTTGTGAAAGAATGGCAAGATCTCGTTGACGTCCTTAATCACAGTCTTCCTCATGACGTCCAACTGCGCTTTGTCCTCGCCGTTCAAGTCCCTCTCGGAGACGTTCAGCTGAACGATCTCCTGCGTTTTCTCGGGAAGCGCCAGGGCGGCGATGGCGTCCTTCGTCCGGCGGATCATGAACTGACTTTCGAGGACGATCTGCAGCTCCTCCAGATTGCTCTGCCCCGACGCGTCCCAGCCGTACGTCGACTCCTTTCCGTCGCAATATCGCTTACTAAATTCGCGAAACGTGCCGAAGAACGTTTCGTTCAATATTGTCAGTTGGGTGAAGAGTTCGGCCGGTTTGGCCATGGCGGGAGTTCCGCTCAAGAGGACGACGCGCTTGGCTGTGGTGGACAGCGCCTTCGCGGCTTTGTAATACTTCGTTTTGTAGTTTTTTAAAATGTGAGACTCGTCGAAGATGCAAATGCCGAATTTGCAGTTGAGCAAGGCGCTGCAATGGCGATGCATCGTGTCGTAGGATGCAATTATCACCGACGGGTTGCAAATGTAGCTGTTTTTCTGACTCATTACGTGCACGTCGAACAGCGAGATGGAGGGCAAGTACTTTCTGATGGTTTCCTCCCAATTTGAACTGCATGTAACAATCATATTTAGTATTTTGTGGGCGCCAAATAGTTTTTACAAACGTTTCAGTTCTGTACACCACTTTACAATAGCGCAATTTCGCTTCTATACATTAGAACCAATTTGGCGAGAGAAAACGAAGAGGAAATTTGCGTTTGCATAAATCATGCTTTAGAAAGCATCGTAAAAACACAAAACTCCGTAAACTGCGCAAATGCTTACCAAGTAGAGGCGGTCGTAACAACTAACACAGGAAAATCTTGTCTGAAGTAAGCGGCTATGCCTAGGGCTTGAATAGTCTTGCCAAGTCCCATTTCATCAGCAATAAAGCACCTTCCCTTCCTTTCAATGGCAAAACTAGAAACCCATTTCTTACAAAATCTTATCGCACATCATTAAACAGCAATATTATACAGTAAACCTTCGACTATTATTAACTATTTATCGTGCTAGAACCAAAACACTAATTGTTCATCTTATTATAAATTTCTACGAATGTTGTTATTTGTTATTATCGTAAATATTCGCGAGTTTACTGTAATTATTCATAATTTTACCATATGGCCTCTTCTTGAAATGGCAATAAAGTATTCCGAAGTTCTTCATCAATCACATCAAAGTCATAGCATGCGTTTCTCATCAAGTTCCTGGGTAACTTGAATATCCATATTGGCAACTTGTTCACACCTAAATGGGTGTTCAAGGCCGCAAATTTGTTTAACAGCAACTCATAATCATCTAGTGAAAACTCCCAGTTGCTTGTTTTGGGGTCTATAAAAATTATGGATTAAAACATGTTTCACACTTCATTCACAACCATGTTACAAACTTACTGTATGATTTGGATGGCATGGTTCGCATTACCTCAATGGCAATGTTAAAATATTTTGTGAGTTTCACTTGAAACCTGTTCAGATTGACTAAAACGCATGTTGCTTGTATTCGCTGGTCATTCATGGCTTTTGAAGCCTTTAGATTGAAGTTTGTGTTGTTGTTGATGAGGGCATTGTAGGAGGAATGGGATTTCTGCTTTTTGGGCGAGTTGTTAAAGGTTGATTTTCGAGGTGGCATGCTCTCCAATCTCGGGAAGAATTTAGGATTGACTAGGACGTCTGAAGGATGATTCTCACTTGAGTTACTCTGATGAGAAGCAGTATTATTCAGTCTTTGTTTCTTGAGCAATATTTCTTTGGCTTGACGCCGTTTTTCTTCTATCTCGGCGGCAGTGCACAACATTTTGATTTACACCGTAATATTATTATTAAAACCTGAGTAATTTGTTGAACTCTTCATTGAACATGGTAATAAACACTGGTTCACATTTATACTTGGAGTACAAAATCTAACGTCTGTAATGTTTATTTATGTGGAGGCAACCAAACATACACGCAATATTTTTAAAAATAATATATGGAATAAACATTTACATTTAATGCAAAACATTCATATATTTATTTCATAATTATTTATTTTTGATTTAATTTGTTTTTTCAACAATTATTTATTTATTTTTTGTTTCAAATAAGAATTGATCAGCAACCCATCATACACAATGGGTAGTGATTTTATTTCGACCGCAATATCACTTCCAGTTTCATATGATAAATGGCAAACAATTAATTGATTCAGTTTAACAATACTGTTTAAATAATGAATCAATAAACGTTTTTTTCCGATTTTAGGTAAACATGACCTTGTCACCAAATTAGTAATTTCTTCCAAGTTTAGTAACTTCTGATTCTCTAAATCGCAGTTTTACTCTCTGATAAATATTAAAAATACGATGATTACTAGAAATGTGCTGTATGGATTATTTATGATTTCGCTTCTTGGTTTGAGTGAGTATTTAATTAGGGTTTCATTAATAAATAAGTATGGTAAATAAATCTAAATTTGTGTAGCGTTCGCAACTGAAGAGACCGAAATCGACTTGGAGGTGGACCACCTCGCTGAAGATGAGCAACCGGTCGTTGAAGAGCACGACATCAACCAGGAGATCTCGGAGAACATCACCGCGGAGAACGCATCGACTCCGGCCGTGAACGAAACGGCGGCAGGTCAACCAGAGGGAACGAACATAACCCAAAAGCATGTCAACTGTCTGCAAGGAATGGGCTCCTCCGAAGTCCAGATAGTCAACGATACTGAATTAATCAAACTGCTGGTATCTGATACTAACATCACCAGCAAGGACACGCCGGCCAAGTGCCTGTGTGTGTTGTTCTTCTCCAAGCACTGCCCGTTCTCTAGTCTGGCTGCTCCGCACTTCAACGCCCTGCCCAGAGCCTTCCCCGACTTGAAGATGATTGCCATCAACGCAATCATTTACCACCTGTTCAACACCCAGAACGGCATCGTGGGCGTGCCCAGTTTGCTGCTGCTGCACAATGGCAAGATAATTGACAAGTTCAATGAGAGTGATTACACTTTGGAACAATTCTCGCGGTTCGTCACGAAGAATACGGGCATTCCGGCGGCGGAGAAGTCCTTCGTGACGTCGGCCGACTTCGCCGGGCCCGTGGCGAGCGCGCCCAACAAAGAGACCGACGTCCTGCTGGTGACCTCCTGGTGCTTCATCATTTTCTGCGCGATTTATTATTTCAGTCGGTCGAAATGGTGGCGATGGATCGTCGAATCGGTGAAGCACACTTGGAGGGAGAGCGAGGCGCAGGCACAGCACGAGCACGCTGATTAGAAAACGTTCAGCACGTACTTTTCAACTTGTAAATTATGATTTGGGAGTAAAGAGTAAAATGGAATATATTAATATGACTAATGACAATTTCTAATAACACAATGATAATCACAATCGTTTGATTTTTCTTATGCAGGCACGTTAGACTGTTGCTTTAAAAGGCGAAATAGTAAACGCAGTTCTAAGATGCAGCTATGAACTTGAACTCTTGCTTGTCATCAACAGCGAGGCAGCATATTATGAAGAGTCTAAAGTGGCCGCACGTCGCCTACTATAAATATTTAAACAGTGTGACACAACGCAAGAAAAAAAAAACCTTAAAACTGAAGTAAGAAAACTAACATAATGATTAATACAACGAACACAACTGTCGAGAAATTCATACGTTCGCCGGAGTAATTGCCGCAATGGCTAACGCAAGCTCGTCGGGATCGGCCTGGTGGTAGTTATCCTCCTCGCCAAACTCCCTGAGAAACCGACTATCGATGGTCTGAGACAAAATCTCGTGCGGATTCGCCACGCGCGAGTAATACAAAGTCTTCAGTCTGTCCACATTGACCTCCTCGACGATTTGCTTCAAGAACACATCCACCCTAATCAGCGGCGCGCGGTGCGCACAGTCGGTGGCCAAACCCAACAGCTCGTCGAGCTCGCGCTGCAGGCGATTCTCGATGAACGTCTGCAAGGAAATGTGCCGCTCTCGGAGGTATGCGAACGGATCGAGCGTGATCTTCTTGTAGAACAAGAAGCGCCCGTCCAAGATCAGGTTTCGTACGCCGCACGTCATGCCGTGGAGCGTCAAAATCTGCAGCGCTTTGGGCACCGCCTCCGCGTCCGAGTAACTGGTGACTACCGGGCTTCCCGGTTGAATAGCCTTCGTGTAGCCCTTGACCAAGCTCTGACTGTTGACGTGCGCCGTCTCGGCACCGAACACGGCCATGTCCATGAAACCCGGCACGATCTGGTCGCGCAACTCATTGGACTCTTGGTGAATCACGAACATCTTGTAGGACGTGTGCTCGTTGACGATGTGAAACGACAATTTGACATCGACCATACCTTCGTCGAGGATGTCCGAGGACAAATGGCCCAGACCGAAGAGCGCCAATTGCGTCTGGCCCTTGTGGAAAAACAGCGGGCTTATATTTAGTCTGTCCTCGAGCTTGAAATCGCCAAAAACGTTGAGCAATCCGAGACCTTGTAGAGCGCGCAACGCCGAACCCTTGTGCCCGTCCGCCGCGCGATCCCTGTCGCCGAAAATCGCGAAAATCGGCAGGGCGATGTTCATGTGCTCGTTGGCGTAATTTAAGTCCGGTATGGCGGCCCGCACCAGGTCGTTGGAGGCGCCTTCCATACAAGACGCGATATCGTAGCTGTCCGTGAGGTGAAAACCGACGCGTTTGTCGCCAAATATGTATCTAAACATAACACAGAAAGTGAGAACGCCTAGCTGGACCGCGTTGCGAAGTGTATACTTTTTGAGCAAGCGAATGCACCTCTGGAATGTCTTGAAATTGGGTGGATTGTGTTCGAACAAGTCTCCTGCGATGATCAGCATGTCAACTTCATGGAGGACGCATAAATTGAGGACCTCTTCAAAGGCATCAAATGCATCCGAGCCTTTAAGATAAATTTGCCCACAGCAGTAAGAACGAGAATATTGAGGATTCACATATTCGGGAGCTCATTGTCCCCCACTCCATTCGATTTGTTATCGAAAACAAATTCGAATGCAACGTGTGAGATTGGGCGTCTCGGCGTCCCTTACCTCTGATCGGGTCGTTCTGGTGGATACCGAGCCTGATGTTACTGGTCGCAGCGATTTTGAGCGTGTTTCTTGCCGTCTCCTCGTCTGCCATTTTGCAATTTTCACCTGATGGGGTAAACGAGTTTAACAATTGGAATGGAGC
Organism: Ecitophya simulans; assembly: GCA_027574965.2. NCBI lineage: Eukaryota > Metazoa > Arthropoda > Insecta > Coleoptera > Staphylinidae > Ecitophya > Ecitophya simulans. The sequence goes on from JAODGE020006229.1 coordinate 10,621, forward strand.
GCAGCGAAGGCCGAACGGATTGAACTACATCTGTTCAAAAACTGTGGTCGGAACAGTAACGGAAACCGCGGCAAATTTTTGCAGGTTATAATACGCGGCGGGATTTTCAATTTGCACGATTTGCGCACGCGTTGGAAAGAAACGAAAAATATGTAAAATCATCATAGGTGTATGGGGTTTTTCTAACGGAGTCAAGTACGAAAAACATCAGCAAAATGGGTGGAGTGGCTTTGGCACGATCTGCGCAATTTGTTTTATTAAAATGAACGTTAGATGGAATGTTGTTCTTTTCGGGCAGAATAATGGATCAATCGTCTTCCATTAATCTCTAGCCATTCTAGCCAGGATTAGGCACCTCAAGTAAGACTTTACGTTCGTAAATTTCTTAAGAAGTTTCCTGTGCTTCCATGCATTCAGAGTGAATACGATTTTTTTCGACGGCGTCGTCACGCGAATCGACACAACCCTCTGTTGCAAGGACCAACGATTCAATGGGATTCTGCGTCCGCGTTTTCTGACGACGTAACTGTATCTGTTCCGTTCACCTGGCATTATTATTTGTGCCAATTCGTGCCTGTCAAATGTTGCAAAATGCAATGGGGGCAACAAATAGGTGTTGCCCAGCCAATAATTAAGTCTAAATAACAATGCATTTTATGCCATTACAACATAACAAAAACTGTATATATTCAAAATCATTGGGAACGTTTAATGCTGGTTTGAAGTAAAATGTAGAAATACAAAATACAAGCGTCGCTTCTCCTTCAGGCCACGTCTTCTAGAATAAACCGTACTCCAGTTGTTCTCCCACAGACAAGCTGCTGACAAACTTGATGTTCTCCGCAATGTCGACGCACAACTTTGCCAAACCAGTCAAATTCTCCCCGTCGTGCGGATGAAAATTGTAAATAATCTGCAATCGACGACAAACACACAGAAACGATGCACAACTACCGTGTGGTATCGAAAAAACGTTTCTTCCTACCTCAAGGAATTCGTCGTAAGTTATCCATCCGTCCATATCGCGATCAATGTCGTCGAACTTTTGTTTTCTGTACTCGTTGCTGGTTTCGTCGCCCAGGCTTTCCAAGACAGCGGAACTGCAAGTGAGATCAAAGATGTTTCATAAACGCATTGCCACGATAGCGTCGCACATTTACAAGTCGTCGTAGTTGAGCATTCCGTTCAGGTTCTTGTCGAACAGCAGGAACAATGAATGGAGATTGGAGATCGTCATGTCGTCCCAGCCAGGATACTTGGTGGAACCTTTGTTTCCGTCCAGTTCGTTCCTCTCCTCCTCCTCCATGTGCGCGCGACGTTGTTCCAGCAGGCGCGCGTAGAAACTCTGGACGAGTTTATCGTATTCGCTCATCGGGCCATGTTGAGTCGCGTCGTCCTTCGGCAAAGGATCGCCGGTGGAGGAGAAGTCTTCTTGGCGGAAGAAGCAGATCGGTTTGCGCTTGATGGGATAGTCGAAGAGTCTGGAAACGATCTTCATTATTTTATTGCCCATCTTGTCGACTGAACGACGTGTCGATTGTGTTCAGCTTGCAGTGACAAATGCGCAGTCAGGATCGTCGGGAGTCAAGTCAAAAGCGAATTTTGAAAAGTCGCAACTTGGGTTGCGTGCCACTACGAGCGCAAAACAACGGCGCCCCCATCAACGCCGACAAGCCGCGGCCGTCACGTTGAAAACGCGCACGAAACGGCCGGGTGTAAACAGGCAGGCGCAAGCATGGTCGCAAACTGATGAAATCTCAAGCCCTTCGTCGCGCCTCGCAAGTGTTTATTAGTTTTATCGATAACTCCGCGCCCGCAGGCGTGCGCCAGCATGGAAACGAAGCAAACCGGCAACTTCTGGTGGCTGAAGAACGCGCCGAGCGCGGCGGTGGGCAAGCAGAGCGATCGCGACATCACCAGCTCGCTTGCCGAGTACCTCGAGCACGAGCAAGAGGCCGAAGAGCTCGGCGACGACGTCGACATACCGAGCATCCTCGAGGAAATCAGCCGACTCAGCGCGAAAAGTCCGCTCGGCCAGTACCAGAAGGACATTGGGCAGTTGTCCATCGATGAGATTATGAGAGAAGCAGAGAAGATCTATATGGAGAGCTCCAAAAGCTTCGAGCAGCTGAGTCAGCGCTCGAAAACGTCGAACGTTTCCGATATTAGTGAGGATTTTAAGTCCGAGAAGTCCACGCCAACACCAAAGAGCTTGAGTCCTTTGCCATTGGATGACAAAGGTGAGGCGAGCAGCAGCGAGAGTGACACTGAGTCTCTGCAAGCCCCTGTGGTTGAGGTCGATGTGAAGGAGCACACGAACACCACTCCAAAGGATTCGTTGAACCAAACCCTAGCATCAGGTGATAGTTATAGCATTAACTTTGATTCAGCTTCGAAAACAGGAGGTTCAGACAAGGAAAATAGTCAAATGAGTGAGAACATTTCTCAGAAGCCTTCTGACAGGAGTCCCAGCATTCAGACAGCTGTGGACAACTCTCTTCAACAGCCGAAACGTGATGATGAGCTTGAGAAGAAGGATGGTGTCATCAAAATGCTCCTGAGTGACAACAAGGGACTCAAGGAAGAACTCAGAACCACTTTAGTAAGTATTCTTCTTAATGACACAGATTTGTTAATGCAATCTGGAGTTAGATTCAGTCAGTAAACCGGACAGTTGCGTAGAGGACGATGATCACGAGGTGGAGACAGCGTTGGCGATCACTTTCAAGGCGGCGAACGCCTCGTTCGCCGTGGGCTTGATGTAGTTCGCTGGTAAGATGAAGCCGTGGCGGCCGGTGTCGCGCAGTTCGACGGTGTAGGCGTATTTCATCTTGGCCGCTCCCTTGGCCCAATCGTCGGAGCCGCCGGACGCTGGGTAGAGGGTCGTCCCCGACGGGCCGACGGTGTAGTCCGGTCCGCCAGCCTCGCGGATCGCCTAGAAGATTTCGTTTTACGGCACCGTTTGCGTTTATTCGACAGTTTGTCGTTCCGTTTTACTCACTTGGGCGGCAGCTTGGGCCACTCTGGTCATATCCTGGTAGTCTGTGGTGACCACCTTGTCATACCCCCAGGGGTACAGGATGTATTGGCCGTAGGAGTGGAAGGAAACGTATCCTCGCCAGTTGGTTTTGGTGTGCGTGACGAACGTGCGAATGGCGTTCGATTCCGGCTCGGAGAATGGGCCAGTGCCAGCGTAGATCTCTTGGCACGGGTTGTGTCCACTTCCACGTCCGCCCCATTTGTACCTAGTTAACGCTTCATAGTTAATGGTTCACAGGACGACCGCGCTTGTTTCGTCGACTTCGTTAAAACCCACCCAAAGTTACGGTTCAAGTCCGTGCCGTGACACTGGCCGTTGTACGCCCGGTTTTTTCTCCACAGTCGGTCGGTCTGATGGGAGTACTCGTAGCCGTCCGGATTGGCCACCGGCAAAAAGTACCAGTCGAGATTTTGCAACGCCTTCGGCAGGGCGTCGAAGTTCAGGACCAACTCGTTGATGATGTACGTAACTGACGCCGGCGAGATCCATTCGCGAGCGTGCATGCCGCCGTCGACGAAGATGGCCTTGTTGCCTGGGTGGCCGTTCGAGATCTTGACGATTTTCAGCGGCAGTCGCTTGTGGCTGGTGCCGATCACTTGGGTGCTCACCAAGTTCGGGTACGTCTGGCCCAAGTAGTCCAAGTAACTGTGAATGTTGCTCACGCGGTGATAGGAATTCCAAGTCATCGGATGACCTAGAGAACGGGAAATTTGTTTCAATGACGAGAAACTGAGGCGATCCTCGTTGGAATGTACTTTAGATTGCTTTTACTGTTAATGCACGGTGTGCGCGGTGCATACAAACATTATCTATACGATTTTTGTGCGATCGTAATGCATGTTAGTCACTGAAACACAGAAATAATGCTTGCTACGGTCACCATTCGTTGGTTTCAACTCAATTAAATCATTCATTATGGCGCTCATGCCCAGCCAAGTGCTGAATTTTGTACTGCTCGGCAGTTTTCGAACTGGAACATTTTTTCAATGCATTTTAGTCACGAATTGCGAGTCAACGTAAATGAGTCATGAATGTACGGAGCAATGAAGCCTGCGTGTCTTGCCTTGTCTGTTTTCCAGCTCGTCATCTTCTTCCACCGGATTTTCTTCGTTGATTGCCTTTTGCACGTCTTCGATGACGACCTCGTAGTTAATGGCGTTGCTGGCCAGACTCCTGAGGACGCTCTCTTTTGTTGTCGGACGTACGAGAATGTCCACAGCGCTTTGATTGCCACCCCACATTGATATATCTGCGTCAGAGCAATGAGTAAATGTAATGTTTATCTGATTGGCAATGAAATATGTCTGTGCTTACCATGAACTTCGTTCAATTTCGAAATAATTCTCTTCTTATCTTTCGTGTCAGAAACGACTCGGAGCAATTGACTGCCGTCGTAAGCGACCTTCGGTTCTGGCGCCGCTTCAGGTTGATATTCCTCCTCGATTTCGGCGACTTTCAATCCTTTCAAGGTCTTCGATCGGACGGATTCTTCGATGTTGGTCTTCGTAATTTCTTCGGGATGCACGTCATCGTTGAGGGTGACATCCGCTTCTTCAATGAGATCTTCGCTTGGTATCTTCTGGATTTCTTTGTCTGCGTCATTGCTAGGTTTGGCGAGCACCAAACTGGATGCCAGTAGGGCAAAACTAAGGACGAGCAAGAACTTCATGTTGCACTTCGGCGGCTTGTGGCACGACTATATCGTCGGCTCGGCCGTGCGGCTTTTATAGCGGAATCGTTCGGTTGACCACTGCTTAGTCTAACGATCACCACGCGAGTGTTTTCCGTTTGTCTTGTATTTATTTTCGACGAATGTCCCATATTTGGGGCAGCGGGTAAACAGTGAGCGCGGCGTGCGCCTTTTTTTTGCACCGAATCGCAGGTTTTTCGAGTTTGTTATTCCGATCCGACCAGCTCGTTATCTCATCATCGTGAACTCTCTAGCCGGGATGCGGCTAACAAGCGCCGCTAACGAACGGTCAAGTTCAGGCCGATTTGCATAAACGCGTAAACTGTCCGCCCGACTTGCGGGAATGTTGTTTTTATGTTCGAACGGCAACTGGTTTTTCGGTTTATTGACCAAAAACTGATCCGATTCGATGCTCGAAGCGCGGTTCGACTCTTTAACGCTCTCGTTTCATTTGTTAGAGCGAACTGAACGATCTCAAACAAAGCCGACGGGCGACGAGCGTCGCCGAGTTGACCAGCGCGTTGGAAATGCTCAAAGACACGCAGGAGCAGAAGACTGCGCTGCAGGTGCAGCTGGAGGCAGCGAACAAGACGCACACGGAATTGCGCACCACTTGCGACGAGCTGCTCACGGCGAACAATGTTCTCGAAAGGCGCGTCATCGACCTGGACGGCATGCTCACCAAGTACAAGTCCGACCTGAAGGCGATCCAGAGCATACGCGACAAACTGAAAGAGAACGAATTCAACGTCAACAAGCTGCTCGACCAGGAGCGCGCGCAGGCCAAGCAGTACAAGCAGCAGGTCGAGAAGGACGCCAAGTGCATCATGGATCTGAACAGGCAAATCAAAGAAATGGAGCGGATCATTGCCCGCAAGCATCCCGACTCCGTGTCCGCCCTGATCGTCGCCTCCAAGTACGACGAGCACGGGGCGAGGAAGATGTTCGAGGAGCGCATCAAGAGCCTGGAGCAGGAGGCCCTCATGCGCGACGCGCAGAACTCCAAAGTCTTCAAGGACGTGCAGGAGAAGTTCAACGAGATGAAGCTCAAGTACGAGAGCCACATCGAAGACCTCGAATTGCACGTGAACGACCTGAAATCTCAGCTCAAGCGTAGGGGCGACACTTACGACGTGTACACGCAGACGAGGGAATACATCGACGAGAAGATTCCCGCCAAGGATACAACGAACAGCGCGTGTCAAACGGATCCAATGCAAGGACCGAATGACCGAGGAGCCAAGACCGCCAAAAAGCCGGTCGATCTAAAGAAAGACGCGCATTTGGTGGCGACAATACGTGGCTATCAAACGGAACTCTCGGCTAAAGATCGTCTCGTGGCTAAATTGCAAAAAGATCTCGATGAGTTGGCCAAGACGAATAGGAGACTCCAGAAGGAACGTGAGGGATCGCTTCGAACCAATTTCAATGAAAGGAAACCGTCCGCAGAGAACAAAAATGCTGTGACGACTTACACGCCGTCGATGGCTGGCAGTGGCGATGAGGAAGTCGGCGCTGCGCGCGTCGAACGGGATAGAATCAAATCGCAGTTGATCAGGGTCGAGAACGATTATCAGGCATTGAAGGCGAAGCGTTTACAGGATGTAGGTGTAACTCTTTCATTCAATAGAGAACATTTAGTTGATTATTCATCCTTTCTTGTATGTCTTAACAGTTGAATACGCTACAAGAAGCTCACGAACGCGAAATGAGTAACTATCTAGCAAACGTCACTCCTCTGAGGGAGAAACTCGAGGTGCAAACCGTGAGTTTGCAGGCCTTGCAGCAGCAGCTGATGGTCTCCAAGGAGGAGCTCGCCGTAGTGACCGTCGAACGCGATCACCTGAACAATAGACTCAATTGCGGAGTGACCACACTACTGAAGGACTGCAACATCGAAAACGGCAACGAGAACGAAGCCGTCGCGCTGCGCAAGAAGGTAACAATGGACGATCGGTGACAAAGCGTTCGAACTTCGCAACGCAAATCGCTACACATTTGGCGTTGGTCCTTGCTCGCCTGACTTATGCGGAGTTGTTTTGTCGTTCCAGTTGAACGTGTTGGAGTTGAAGTACGAAGAGCGAGAAAACCGGTTGCGCACGATCGTGCACGGCCTGGCGCAGAAGACCATCACCAATCGCACGTGCGAGCAGTGCGCTGAGCGCCAGCAGCAATTGATCGGCTACAAAGTGGAGCTGGACCAAATCATCGCGACCTTGCGTTGCTTGCAATAAGACGTTCCCCTCAGCGATTGAAACCTCCCGAAAAGTAGGTGCGACTGCCACGCTCTTTGATTTAGATAGTTTATTCGGTTTACATTTTCTATACATGCATGTTTCGCTTGATTAAATGTTTATGTGGTTACACTTTAAGCACTAACATGCACTAACAGTTTCATAGTATTTGACGTAGACACTTTGCAACTTGGTATAGAATATATAGGAGAGTGCTTCTAACATTTCGTAACTACCGGTGGACAGTACAGTGGTACAGGTTTGGCGGATTAGACTACTGGATTACGCACTGGATACAGGACACAACGACGATCAATTATAAGCGTCGTTTTGGATTACTCTAATACGATAGGAAGGTACATAGAGCATAGCGATAGGTCGTCGATTGTTTGGGCATTTCGGCTTCGTTGTTTCTCATGCATGATGGTTCTGCATGGCGTGGATGGACGCTTAGAACACCTTGTTCATTGCGGCGGACATGCTGTCACGCAGTTGGTTCAACCTGAAAGCGGGTGCCGTTAGTTGGATGGCGTGCGAGGGTGTCGACTTACTTTTTGTTGTCGGCTTTGTTCATGATTTGTCCAAGCAGAACGAGGACCAACACGGTCTTAGCGACGGCTGCCATCGTGCTGGACCAGTCCGGTTGAGTGGTCATTTCGAGTTTGTCCTCGGTGCGGACGTTCTGGATGCGACGATCGGCCCGTTCGCGTCGGTCGTCCTGTCGCTCTCTTCGATCTTCTCGGCGTTCGCGACGGTCGACTGGGTCGCGTCGATCGATTTGCTCGCGCCGGTCGTCCTGTCGTTCGCGACGCTCAGCTAGGAGGCGGCGGTCTTCCTGTTGCTCCCTGCGATCTTCTTGGCGTTCGCGACGATCAACTGGATCACGTCGATCGGTTTGCTCGCGACGGTCTTCCGGGCGTTCTCTTCGATCTTCCTGCCGTTCGCGACGATCAGTCAGGTCGCGTCGATCGACTCGTTCGCGGCGGTCTTCCAGTCGCTCCCTGCGATCTTCCTGTCGTTCGCGACGGTCTTCTTGTTCTTGCCGACGTTCAGAGGATTCGCGTAGATCTTCTTGTCGTTCTGAACGACGCAAGTCTCTCTCACGGTGAGCTTCGTCTTCTCGTCGAACTCGCGATTCCTGACGCTCATCGTTACGTTCCCGTCGCTCTTCGCGAGCGTGTTGACGTGCCAGACTTTCTCGGGTATTTTCTCGCTCGCGCCGTTCCTGGGAATCTTCCCGGTCGCGGCGTTCTCGATCTTGACGCGCTTCGTCGCCATCTCGTCGGTCAAGTCGCTCACCGCGCTCTTCGCGTTGTTCTACCCGCTCGCGCCGTTCTTCACGTCGGGAATCCATGCTGGACCTGGACTCGCTGTCGACGCGACCTTCGCGCTCTCGCCTCACCCGCAACTCATCGTTTCTTCGTTCGTCGACGGCGCGTCGAGATTGTTCCAAATCCCTGTCACGTTCCTCGCGCCCTTCTCGCCTCTCCGTCCTCTCTTTCGCGCGCCGATCCAACACATCATCTCGCTCCTCGCTTTGGCTCCTCTCGTCTCTCACCAAATTATTGTTCACTTCGCCGTGACGTCTTTCGTCGTCCGTGCGCTCCCTGCGGAATCTGCGCTCGTCGTCAGAGTGTCGCTCATCCCGCCGGGAAGAAGTGAAATCCTCCGTTATGGCAATGCGCGTGTCGCGCTCCGCAAACCTGGCATCTCTCATGGGCGCGCGGATCATTTGTTCTTCTCTGAAGACCAGTCCCTTGTCGAAGGCAGCCCGTCTCTCGGCCCCCAGGCGCACGACAGACTCTTCGCGAGCCTTCATCGTGCGCGCGCCCTCGTCCAAGAAACCGGTCGCCGACGACATCCAAAACATAATCAGAAACATTACCGTGCCGTTGTAACTGTTTTTACCATTCTTGATTGTGGCCTGCATCTTGGTCTGGAGCGTGGAAACAAAACTATCGTTGCTTTAGATTATCTTCTGATGACTTGTATAGTTGAATCGGTGGAGAAAAACGGGAGACTGGATTAGAACGCGGGACTGTTCGCTGTCGCTGGTTCGCTGGGACACCTTCGAATGTTTCTTGCGATCCGGAGCGCTGGCATTTATACCGAAAGGCGGCCAGCGCGATGGGGGCAAAATCCATTTCACGGCTGAACGCCTGCATAACAATTTGTCACGTGGCGCAAATGCGTTTTATCAATCGGGGTGCGAGCGCGCCGCGCCGCGGTCTGCGGCAATGTGATAACAGGAACTCATTATTACAATCGTAATTGAACATGTGGGACCCGAAGACGTGCGTCACCGCTTTAAGGCACCTCTCGCAACGCTATCAACGTTGCGCCCCCGCGCAGATTGTTGCTCATTTCCGCAATCGTTGATTTGATTCACTCCGATACTCATTTTTCGCGGTCACCGCCGACCGGATCGCCTCGCAATTCACTAAAACGCGTCTTGCTTGTTTCAGGTTCGATTAATTACGTTGTGTGCCAACTGCCAATAGCAATAGCAATCTTACACGTACAATTCGACAGGCCACTAGGTAATAAACAAAAAGGCAGGTGAGATTAGCATTAATTAACGTTGGAAACAATATTGAAGTGATGTGTCTAGTCGAGGTATATATTTATTAATAGAGATGTGTATATTATATTAAATGTTGCGCGATTTGCTGATTTTCTTTGGCGAAAACGGCTGCGGGATTACAATCCGCCGGCGTAACAATTGCGCCTGCGATCGCCGACGGGATAAATATACCCGTTGAGGACCGAGATGCCGTTGACACAAGAAAACGGCGCGCTGCTCGAATTGTCCCCTGTGCCAGTCCCATACACTGGCTGCATCAGATGGCCGATGTTCTGCAAGGCCGTCTTGACTTCTTCGGAGAAACCCGCTTCGAATTCGATCGCCATGGGCATCAATTGATGGTGCAACCGCTTCGCGCCGATGGCGTCCTCCAACGGCACGCCCATGAACAGGTTCTGCAAAGCGACGAACGACGTGGACGTGATGATTTTGAATCCGCCAGCGCCGCCGATCACGAGGCGCACCTGCCCGTTCCTCTGGTCGATCACTATGGTCGGCAGCATGCTGGACATGGGATAATGCGCCGGTCGGATTCGGTTCGCCTTGGTATTGTCTTTGGCGTAAAAGCGGCTCGGGAACGAGAAGTCCATCATTTCGTTGTTCAGTATGATGCCGGTGCTTTCGGACACGATCATCGCCCCGAAGGACAGATTGATCGTCGATGTGACGGAAACGGCGTCGCCGTTCGGCGCGTAGACGCAGATGTGCGACGTGCCGTGATCCTGAACGGCGGGCGTGATGTCGTCCATGTAATCTTTCGGATTGTTCGAGGTGCAGGTGTCTGCGATGGAACTCATAATCTTGTCCACCAGTCTCGCGTCGAAGTCGGCCGAGCCCTTCTCCGGCTCCATGGCCTTGCCCGAGTACTTCGAGCGTATGCCGAAAGCGAACTTCCACGTCTCTACCAAGCGATGCCAGAAACGCGTGTTTTCGTTGCACAGCTTCGACGCCATCACGTCCAGGATGTAGAGGAGGAGATCTCCCGAGCCGGGATTACCAGCGCTGTATATCTTGTAGTCGCCCAGACTATGCACCGTCGGTCTCTCCCAAATGGGTTTGTAATTTTTCAAATCGCTGCGCGTGATAATACCGCCGTTATCGCTGATATCCTGGAGGAACTCCCCGGTCAAACACCCGTCGTACAAGGCCTTGGGACCTTGCAAAGCGACCACCTCCAAAGTGTCCGCCAAAGACGCGCGCGGCATCGCTTCGCCTGCCTTGTACAAGATGTTCGTCTCCGGGTTCGTGAGCAATTTTCTGGTGAAAAACGACAATCGTAAACTTTAAGGCACATGAGACGACAACTCGGCTTACGTCAGCGAGGGAGAGTTATAAATATCGTCCTTGTTGCTATCGATAACGTCCGCAGTGTATCTTATCAACGGGATGCCTTTCGACGCCAAGTCGATGGAAGGTCTGAACAAGTCGTACCACGCGATTTTACCGAACTTTTTGTGCGCCTCCCAGTACCCCATGAGTTCCCCGGGCACGGCGACGGCCATGCCGGAAAGCGACAAATCTTTGCCGTTCGTTGCGTTGGTATCAATTCTGTCGAACATCTCCGGACTGGCGTCGCCGGGTGCCACCTCTCGCGCGTTCAAGACGTGCACCTCCCGAGTGGAAGCTTCGAAGATGGTCATGATGAACCCACCGCCAATGCCCATGCTTTGCGGATTGGTTATGCCCTCGCAGATGAGCGCCGCGATCGCGGCGTCCACTGCCGAACCATCGTCGTCCAACACGTCTCTGGAAATGAACGCATTATCCTCCCGACACCCAGGCTCGACGAGACGCAACTCACAGGGCAATGTTCGTGCACGTTTCCGAGTTCGTCACGACACCAGCTCGCTCGAATGTGTGCGTCTCACACCGCTCAGTCGCGTTGTAGCGCTTTCCGAAGGCATTGTGCTGAAGGAGTACAAATGTGCACAAGAGTCGCGCCCATTTGGTCATTGTATAAGGTAATCGTGTAGAATTGAATAACGTGATGCCAGCAATGAGGGAAAACGTTCGATAGCATGACAGGTATCAAAATAACGTGGCGTAGTAGTAACAGGAAATGGAATGTGTTTATATTTATTTTCTTATAGCGGTCATTAGCGTTTTGTTTCACTTTGCAATAACTCGGACATAACTTTCTCAATTACAATATGGTACATATTACAATATCATCGTTAAGTGTTCACCTTATTCCCACAATAATCACTCAAAATTTATCAGTATTCACCAAAGAAATAAGTTAGAAAGACGATGCGATAGATACTCTCGATTGAAACGTGTTGAGATATCGTAGAATAAGGAACCGTTTGCTACTTTATCCTAAAATTAATTGCATTACAATAATTACATAAACGGCCGAATCGTTTGCTCCGACACTAAATCTCTCTACGGTGAATTTCAGTTGCAATCACAATATATTAGAATTATCGCAAGTATTGCCCTACGACGTGCGTTGGTTCGTTTGATTGAATCACAAAAAAAAATCGAATGTATAACTTCAGTGCGATGCTCTTTGGTTCAAGTCCGTCCAATCTACCTCTCTCGGCCGACCCTTCGAGAAGGCCGTCGACTAACAATAAGCCTAATTTGTACATTTACATATTCCCTCGTCCCGTGACGCGGTCAACTGGCACTTATTTGTTGAAGCCTAGATACAAACCTACGATGAACGTTATAACAAAACAGGCACCCACTGTGTACAGGACGATTCGCTGCTGAATGGCACGCATGAGCATCGAGTTCATGATCCGCGACGAGCGGCCGAGGTCCTCGTTCGTTTCTCGTAACTGTTTGAACACACAACGTTTGATCAGCGGGCGAGTCGTCGAGCGTGAATCGAGAACGGCGCGACTTACTCTATTCCTAGACCGCTGTATCGTCTCTCGCTGGCCGTGCAGATCCTGCAGGACCTTGTTGCCGATCTCCTGCGTTTCCAGCGCGACGCGATAGCCTTCCTCGAGGCGTTTGCCCGTGCGCTCGATGCGCTCCGAATTGTCCAGCAAGCGTTGCTTCTGATCGACCGAAATTCGCACGTCGTTCAGATCCTCGGCGGACTCGTAACCGACTTGTTTGATAGATCGCGCCTTAATGTACTCTAACGTGAGGCGCTTCAGCTCGGCCCTGTAGCAATCCACTTTGGTCCGACACCTTTGTCGCTTGTTAGATTCCACATCCCTCACTTCCAGGTCCATTTGCTCCAGCTAGCGTCATGAGAAAACCAAGCATTAGCAACGAGCAAAAGTGAAATTGGCAGCCTCACCAATTCTTGTGCTTCCTCCACATGTTTCTCTATGTCCGATATGAGCTGCCTTCTGTCTTCTGTGGACGAAACGCATGTGATTAACTATTCGATCAATGCAAACACCTTTCGGAGGGAGTTGAAGCCTGTCCGGGAGCAGTGGCCAATTAAGTGTGGTTATTGACTTACTTGTCGTGGATGTGCCGAGAATGCCGATCTGCGCGGTGATGTCGGCGGTGAGGGTGGAATATTGCTGTTCGTAGCCGTCGAACAGGGACACCATCTTCGCGACGAGGCTTGACGACGACTCGCCTCCGCGTAGTTGGCGCGACTTTCGCACGATCGGTGCAAATTCAGCGAAGCGGGCGATGCATCACTGCGCGTTACTCATTTCTCGGCGACGAGGTGCATCGCTGAGTGGGCGCGCGAGCGCGAACCGCCGACCGAACTGGAAAACATCGTAAACAGAGATGATAGAGGCGAAATTGGATCAGTGAGTGCAGCGAATGGAAGGTAGGGATGGGAATAACCTACCGGTTAAACTGCATAACCGGTTATTTTCTTCAGTTGGTCGGTTATTGTCGGTTATTATTTTGACGACATATTAATCAGTTATTTTATCTATAGATAATAACCGATATATGTATATATAGTAATTTAAGGCGGTTGTCGAAGTTATCTACTCGGTGTATAATTTTCTATTGATATTTGGCACATTTTCAATATTTTGGGGGTTGCAAAATCGGCGCCGCTGGCAGCAGCATAATTATGTCGGTTTCCGTCGCAAAGGCGTAAAAATTTGGTTCTTAGTTCAAGTTCTCGACTGATAAGAATGAGTAGATAATAACCGATATATGTATATATAGTAATTTAAGGCGGTTGTCGAAGTTATCTATCGGTGTATAATTTTCTATTGATATTTGGCACATTTTTAATATTTTGGGGGTTGCAAAATCGGCGCCGCTGGCAGCAGCATAATTATGTCGGTTTCCGTCGCAAAGGCGTAAAAATTTGGTTCTTGGTTCGAGTTCTCGACTGATAAGAATGAGTACACTTATGTATTGTATATTCTTTGATATAATACACAAAATTGTTCATGCTACATATAAAATCTACGAACCACCGGCAAATAGTTGCACTAACGAGATTCTCTAGCTGTAAATAAGAGCAAGCCGATGTTTCGGTTCCGCAACTTGGCACTAAATGGCGCTGTGCGTTATATCGGGAGGAGTTGTTTTGATAATACCAGAGAGTATATAATATATATGTGCTCATGCTTATGGAGCTACTCGTTCCGATGAAGTAGTTACTGCATTGTCAGGTAAGCGGCGCGCGAGTCTGGATCTTCGATATATTTATATGAAATCGTGCGTGTGTCACGCATTTAGAGGATTTGCCGGAAAAGCAATAACTTCGTTTGACAAAAAAAACACCACCGAACTTTAGTGTTTCTAGTATCACACAAACAAAAAATGTCATTCGAATCTGCGTTGTCCTACCCTGGTTGGCCCCTTGTAAGACTGCAAAATGATTGTACCTCATTTGCGGCAACCATATCATATTGAGACTAAATCGAATTGTACAAACAGTGAAACAATTAAAAAATCAAAAAAAATCAAAAAAAAGGCATTGGTACGGCACAACCCACCGACAATCGCAGATCGGGGCAACTTGTGCACTGGCGCGCGCCCACCGGACCCGTGAATGACTAAGTAGTCTCATCCTGCGGCCACTAAACGAAGCGCGGTCCTCACGCACCACAAACCCGTCACTTTAGCATCGAGGCCTGGACCCAGGTAAACCGCATTTTTCCCGGCGCTGGGATTCGAACCCGCGTTCACCGCTCGCTAATCGTTGGTTGTCTCTACTTGGAATGAATACGTCTCGATTTTAACTTGAAAAGAGCTATAGTGAACAGGAGATAACGAGTTCGAATCTCGTTGAGGCTTAAAAGAATCGCAATTTTTACTAGTTTGCGCTAATGTCGGACGAATCCTGCGTTTTCACTCCTGCAAACATGAAGGAATCGCTTCAAACCACCATTTGATTCTAACATTTAAAAAATAGTGTAAAACTTTTATTTTGGGAGGTAACAATTTACATAATAGCATTTTTTAAAATATATTTTTGTCGTCCAAGCACGTGTCATTTTTACACATATTTTAATAGTTTGATGTTTCATAATTGATGTGTTTTAATGCGAAAAGTATTTTCTAATAATAAGATTTATAAAGAATGCAAAGCCTAGGTTTATCAAATGAAATAGAATGACTCTGCATCAAACTTTCTAATAAATAAAATGATAACTTTTAAGAGCTACTTGGTCCAATGCCAGAAACCAAAAAACACGTGTGCATTAATGACGCTACTCATGGTCGGTTGTAGAAGAAAGGGTAAATGTTATTTGTGTTTATCTTTATTTTCAGTCAAAGTCTTTGTATTCTAGTGATAGAGTTTGTGATATGAATATGAATATGATAATACCAGATAGTATATTATACTAATAGTGTATTATGAACTCTTTGCTACTAATAACATACTAATAACGTAATTTAAAAAATGACGCACGTTTTGGGAGAATGGCAAAATGTTCAAACATAAACAATACGCGAACTCAATGAGGGAAATTTCATCCTAGTTGCTTGGATTGCATTATTTTGTTACTCTTTAGGAAAGACATCGTTCGGTTTCTCTCAACTCTGTGAGCTGAGAAACTTATTGTTAGAATTAACAATTTCAAGTAGATCCAGGGAGATCCAGACACTTGCGCCTCCTACATAAAAACAAACTAACCACTACGTTGGATACGCGTTCGTGTATAATTTACTCTCTGGTGATACTCTCTGAAGATTGTCTATTGGCGAAGATCGAAAACATGCCTGCGAAACGTTCACTAGTGCCTGGCTCCTTTGCCGAAACATCGTTTTAGTTGCTAGTGTTGTTAGTTGTTTTAATTTTGCGAATTTCGAATGAAATTTTTGCGGTCATTGCACATCGCGGAAATCGATTCTGCAACCTTTCCGCCTTTCCATTCTCCAACCAACTCTCCATACTCCGAAGCGTTGTTATCAATAATTCGCATACGTTTAGAAAGCATGCAAACAATTTGTCAGCCGAAAGAATGCTGGAAATGTTGTGCCGCGCCGCGGACATCCACGACGTGATGTTTGGAGCAGGCCGAAGCCGCGCCTGACGCTCCGGAGCACATCCGAGGCGCCGGCGACGAGCGCGTATTCGCGTTAATTAACGAAGCGATTTAAGTTTGACGTGTTAATTACAACTTATGATTAATGCCGCGCCAACCGGCGGCGCGCGACAAAAAGTGAACGCGTCGGGGGCGGCGCTCGACGCTTAGCGGCGCGCGATCGAAATTATCCGGCGTGCGACCGCGACCGCGATAACAAGACAAAAATCCCGCCCGCCGCGCCAGCCGAGCGCGAATTCCATTAGTTCGTCTTATCGGGCGTATTGTTCTCGGACTCGCGGCGCGATCGCAATTACGATAAGCGCGCGAAAACGCTGGTTCGCCAGAGCGCCGCACGCGTCGACTCAATGGTCGAGGATGTCCGCACGTTTATGTCGGTTTTTATGTCGGCGCCGCAAAGTCCGCGCGTCGCGGTATTGGTCATGCGTTATTGATTTTTATCCATTACCTGTGCACGTTTCGTCGTCGCGCGCGGCGCGCTCGCAGCATCAACGCAATTTCGGCGCCGCATCGCGCTCGGTGCGGCCGACAACAAAGCGAAATTGGCGCCAAAAACGAATTACGCATCAAACGTCGTGCTTCTTCCTCGCCAATGCCCGAGCAGACTCTTAATTAATATCAGGCGACGGTAAAGTTCGAAATCTGCCGGCGAGTCGCACGCCGTATCCTGCCAGGACGAGCGCGGATTTGGGGAAGGATTTCGCAATAAAGTACACGTCTTAACTGGCTTACCTACCTGCTTAGCCGCTCGATGCAAGCACGTCCTCACGCTAGTTTTACTAAGTAATTGATTTCGTTTCACGCGAAAGTTGTGATACACGCGCACGCGGCGTCGCTATAAATCAGCTTCATTTTTTCGAACGTCCTGCTGGCGAAGAGCAAATAAACCACGTTTCCTCCTTGGACGGCCTCCGCCGTTCGCGGACGTGTTTTACGATTTTGCGCGGAAGTGGAAGCGCGCACGACTAGCTGATACTTTATGCACGATGCCGCCGGTTCAAACGACGTAAGTGTACGTTCCCTCCCCCCGCAATGAACATTCATCCCTGATTTTGCTCCTCCGACTTCCGACCGAAGCGCGCGAGAGCCGCGTGTGTTTTCATGCTCGCGAGAAAAGAAAAAAAAAAAAGAGACGTCAACACGCAAAGTAGAACGGAAGCCGAACGACGCGAACGTGGATGCGAATATCTTACGCGAATATGCGAAGCGTCTGCAAGTGCGGCTCGTTTCCCCGCCCCCTCTCGTCGGGGGCGGACGCGACGCGAGCACGTTCAGATTAGGAGACGGCGAGCGTGAAGCCGCGTCGCCGAAACACGTTTACGGGCGAGAATTTGTCGTCGTTCTGGCTTCATTTTTTTTCTCTCTCTCTCTTATTTTGTCGTCGAGCGGCGCAACGAGGGCGTTGAGCGTGTTTATCTTGCTGTTGTTTCTGAGCGCGTCAGCCGTCGGAGGCTGCGGGTCCTGCGCGAACTCGCCCGACCAAACACACGCTTTAAGAATATTTGCACGTCTATTTGAGGTAACAAGCGTTTTAGAAATAGCCCATGCAGTTCCAATTCGCCGTGGGGGGCGCCGTGGGCGGCGGTGCGTAGGCCATCATGCTGTTGTTCGGGTTCGCGTAGCACACGTACGGGTTGGGATTGGGGTACGTCGTCTGGTAGGTGCAGTAGTTCGGCTGGTACATGCCGTACGCGTTGCCGTTCGGGTACATCTAAACGACAATCACACGAGTGAGGACAGAATGCGCTTGGCTCGCGTTCGCGTCGTATTCGCGCGTGCTCACCTGGGCCGCGGGTGGTCGCGGGTCCGGATATGGAACGTTGTACTGGTTAGGCGTGGGCGGCGGCGCAGGCGGGTATTGCGCGCCCGCGTAGGCGTCGGCGGGCGTCGAAGCCATGCGACTGTGCCCGTGCCGGGTCTTGTGGCTGTGCTTGGGCTTCTTCATCGCGATGCCGCACTGCGTGCTGCACGCGTCCAGCAGGCTCCTGGTGCTCCGCCGATACAGCGTCACCACCGACGCTATCTTCGCCTTGCGCCGCTTGCATCGGTGCTTGTGCGCCTCCGAGCAGGTGCACTTGCCCTCGGCCATGGCGGTCGGCATGTTGTGACTGCCGCCGGAGGCGTCCAGCCTGGTCGGCTGCTGCTGGTTGTAGTACATCGCGCCCGGGCAGTAGTCCGGATGCGCCTGGACGGTCTGCTGCATCGGCTGCTGCATTTGCTGCGGCATCTGCTGCTGCATCTGCTGTTGCATCGGTTGTTGCATCGGCTGCTGCATCGGCTGCTGCATCTGCTGCGGTATCGGCTGTTGCATCGCGTGCGCCATGGTCGGGGCCATGGCCTGCATCTGCGGGTTCATCGGTCCGTTGGGGTTCGGCTGCAGCGGGTTGGCGTTGCACGGCATCGTCGGGGGCATCGTCGGGGGCATCGTCGGGGGCATCGTCGAGGGCATCGTCGGGGGCATGGCTCCCGGCATGGTCGGCTGGAGCGGCGACTGCATCGGTTGCATCGACGGCGGCGGCATGGGCGGCTGCAGCATTTGCGCCTGGATGGATTGCTGCTGCATTTGGGGCTGCATGACTGGTTGGTGTTGGTGTGTCGGCGACGCTTCACCCTGCGTGTGCTCGTTGCAGCGTCCGTTCGCGTGGCGTTGTTCGCACTCTAGACACCCACGAAAGTCAAACGCATGCGGACAGATGTTACGGAACTGCATGGGGTGAATCATGCCGGCAGTTCCCCCGACAGCCTGTTACCTGTGTGCTAGGATTCTCAGTGCGAGCGCATTGCAGTCGGCAGCGAGCGTGCGTGATGCGGTGCGGTGTACGTATGTCGTAGAGCGTGAAATATTCTTGCTAAATGTGCACTGTAATTTGGACGCGTGTCATGCGCTCCGAGAGTTAAACGGAACCGTGACCGTCGGTACGATGCCCTGACAGAATCTGGTTTGTCTCGCGGCGCAATGGCGGCGACGTCGAAAATCGCGCGCCGCCAGCGCCGCCTATTGCGCGTGGCGCCATCTGTCGCGCGGCCGCCTCCGCGCGTTGCCGCCGAAACAACAAAGTGCCTCGCGCGCTAATTCGGTCGGCATTAAAGCCGCCGCCGCCGCCGCCCGAACGCTGCCATTCTCGCTTCGGACGTAGGGACGCGCGAATAATGCCGCGCGGGCTGCACCTTTAAACTTCAATTATGCTTAATTACCCGTGCAGCGGGCTCGCGCTCCACGCCTCCGCGCTCGCACCCGACAAAGCCCATGATCAGCCCTCGAATTACGGCCGCGCTGCTAATGCGCAACACCGACGAGCGCTAGCAATTAGCGCGTATCCGTATCGGCGGCGTGCGCATTCGGTTGACACGAATCTGATTCGTAACGAAAGAAAGTGCGAATCTAACAGTCGCGCTGGATTTGCGCAAAAGCGCACTCGGAGACCAATATTTAAAGCGACCAATTCGCGCGCCCGCAAACGGACGGTCGCGAAAAGGATTGCGGCGGCGTTCGCGCCGGATTTTTTACGTCTTCCACCTCGCCCGCCCCATTGAAAAATTCAAATTGCACTCTAAACGAGTTATGGAGTTATGCCGGCGAGAAGATAATGGAACGCGCGGGCGGCGCGCACGCAAAACGGAGGCATTTCATCGTCCGAGAAACGCAAGGCCGGCGCGCCGCGTAATACGAAACAATTTCGGTTGGAACAAAGCGCCACGCGTCGCGCGGAGATTAAAAGAACACAAGAGTCGGACCTCCGTGCGGCGACCGCCGACATGTGACGGAATTAAATTCAAAACGTGTAATTTCCTTTGTGGGCGACTTTTTGCCGCCCGCCGACGCCCGACGCCGACGCGATTGTGCAGTTTAATTGATTTCCCACGCGACAATGAAAATATTTACGCTCCCTCATCAGTTCAATCAACGCACGTTCGGCACGTGCCAATTCGACGTCGGCGGCGATAACGAAGCACGTCGGAAGGGGGTCGGCCAAGAGTGCGCGGGTTTTCCCTCGAGCGCGCGAACTTTTCCGACGGCCGGACGCGTCCCGGCGCGGCGTCGCGTCGTCGCGACGCGCGGCGCCGACCTTATCGGCCCGCCGATGCGCGAACGGCGAGCGAAAGAATCGCGCGACGTCTGAAACGTGCAAATCGGTGCGAGGACGTTTATCGAAAAAAAAAACATTTTTATCATTCTGTTTTCCTGCTGGTTGCGCATCAATATGGGCGTGCGTGGCCGCAGTTTATTCGGCCTCGTTTTCCTCGTGTTAGATACGTTTCTAATACGCTTTTTATTCTCAAATACACGTTGGACGTTCGTTGGACTCACAGTGGGGAACTTGAATATTTCTGGCGAACTTCAAAATATCTGACGAGGGGCGACAGCTGGTCGGTACCGACTTGGTACACCCCCAACTGTTTAAAATGTGCCAATATTTTTATGCCATCAGGAATCGTAACGCTACGCGTAGCGTTGTATTTCTTCTGTCGGTGTACGCGTAGCAGTTCCAAACTGCGACTGAATTTTAATTAGGTATAAACAAATTTTGATTTGTGCTTATAACTCGGCCAATAATTGATTGATTGGAATGAAACAAACACGGAAAAAACAAGCAAAAAATTAGCTTTCAGAT
>JAODGE020006237.1:0-12413 GCA_027574965.2 Ecitophya simulans
GCGCGCGCGACCAACTACACAAAAGCATAATAGAATACTCCCTAGACGGTAAACGGGAAACAATTGATACCACCGGCGAGGGCGCAAAGTCTTAAATTTTGCAACTGCTGCGTTGCGTATTTTTTTGGCCCCGTGCGCGGCATAGATTTTATTAGCAGTCGGACTCACCTGAAACATAGCAAGAACCGTTTAGTGCCCTACATTTTTGGTTGAAAACAAAAAGGGAATAAAAGAAACAATAAGGGCGCGTGGATGGTAGAGACGCCGAAAGCGGTATTAAGGGTATAAGCTTCTTTTTTTCGAAAGTAAATGAATACTAAATAACCCGTTTCCCGCACTTTATTAGCGCCGGTTTTAGACTTTCGTTCGGGGAAAAATCGCCCCCGGAAAGTGCCAGAAGACATCTTTACCCCCGGATGAATATAAACTTAAGCTCGTTTTCGTTTTTAGCGCTTCTTCTTGCGCCGTACATTAATATCTGACCAAACTTGCACGCGACTATTATTAAAAATTAATGTTGACGTTTTACAACTGTTTCAGAACTGTTTATAGAAACAACTTTTAGAGGAACTTTTATATGGAATTAAAATGATTTGAACTCGTAACCATGTAACCTAGAGTAAATGTCACCACATCATACAATCAGAAATATTTTACAAAATTGTTAAAACTTCGGCAAGCAAATGTATGTTTGCTTAATTAGATAAAGATAAAGATAACGTTACCGATAAAAAAAAAATTTTCAGCAGAATATCAGAGAGTTCATGTCAGCTCATTAAAGCGGCAATTCAACGTAGAAATCATATTTAGTCACTTAAACTGTCATCCTTTTAAAATGCAACGTGCAAACTTCTAAGTAAACATTTCATTTCATATTAATCGAATGTGAAACTTTTATACGACTAAAGATTCAAACTAAAAGGAAGACTGTTTCCAGAATCTATTTACTAAAAACTGTACATCCAGTTAAGTTAGAAAGTCAAACGTAAATAGCGCAACGTTTCGTTTTCTTGCCTTATCTTAATTAAATTTCCAGCGCGACTGATTGTTCTTATTGGATGTTTGTGCACTTAATGCATTGTTGCGCAAACTATTTCTTTCTACATTTCTCTCGGTCAAAACCCACTTGAAGACCATCCGAAATATTCATAAACGCATATTCCGGCAAAACAACGAGAAAAACACAGAAAACAAAATTATTTTGACAATTTTTCCTAGCGACACTGGTGCCTTTATGTTCCTTTATTTTTCATACTTTATCCCGCATTCCTTATTTCCCATACTTTGCTCCGATCAGCGCTGCAAGGTTGCAGAAAAATATTCACATGTAAGTTTAGGCCGCGTGCGTCGTTCTTTTTCCAAATGTTTTCCGTTTCGTTACCCGTCGATTTCCAGAGACGTGCGTTCGCTTTTCCCTGCGTCGTCTCGTTTTCTGCGCCGTAATTTGCGTCAAAGAAAAGCGCGAATTCAAGCGAAACTAATTTACCCAAATGTCGCTCGTCTTCTTCAGGTTTTCTGCTGGACTGGAAACCATTTTCCTTTTATTCCGCCGCCCAACCTTTGCCAATTGTTCTAAAATGTAAACAAAAGTTTTGCACAAACGCGAAAGCCAACCGCGCGTGGAAGAGACCAAAATCGCACGGCGAACGAAGGCCACAAATTTAATCCAAACGTTTTTGACTATTTCCATCAAGTCGTGTGTAAAACTAAATCCGGCACTGGCCTGTCGCTGAGCGAAATACCGATTCGGCTTTACCCGAAGAACACCGAGAAGATGAACCTTGGGGAAGAGTGCGGCGAAGCTGTGGACTGAGCGTCCAACGCGGACATATTAAGAAAACGATTACGGAGTGTGTGAATATTGTATTTGAAAATAAAAGCTTATCAGAAAAGTTTCTAAGACGTGAAATATTTTAATACGTCCATATTGTGGAAAAGCCGGCACAGTGACGAGAGTGACGGGCTTAAATAGAAAATGAGCTTGGATGTAGTTGTGTAAAAAACGGGGCGCGTTCGACGTTCACCTATTTAGCGGAAGCTAGAACAAACAAAATAAAAAAAATTGTGCGAAAAACTCTGAAGGAATGCTGCAGCTTGACACTTGCAACAGAATAGAATATTTTATAATTATAGATCAAATATTGAAACAATGTTTTGCAAGATGAGCTAATATTAAAATATACTATTGCAATAATACCCGTTTGTAACCTTGGAACATCCGAATTATATGCGCCGCAACAAATTCGGTTTTGAAACGTCGTTGGAAATGCATCTGAAAATTGACAAACTGACAAAACTGACAATATCTCGTTTTTGTGTGTTTCCCCGGAGACTAAATAAGGATTAACAATTTGCATTGCATGTCGGAACATATGGTTTAGAACAATCCCGCCGGACGCATATCGAATTTTCACATTCGGTGGGCGGGCGATTTTTGTCAGTGAATACTGCGCCCGCTGGCAATTCAACAAAACAAAAATTTTCCTTTACCATCCAGGAGCCATTTATCCCTAGTTAACGATGGCCTCTTAATTGACTTTTCGTGTTGTTTTATAAAATCTCCTCCGCAGCCATTGCCGTCCGTTCAGTAACAGCTGCGGGCGGGTTTAATTGCTTCAATTAAAGCGATATTTTTTCCGCAGCGTCTTCCTCTTCCATCCTCCTCGCTTATTAAAAATTAAACTGCAAAGCATCCCTCTTTTCGGCTTTTAATCCGTGGACGTATTTTTTTTGTACTGGGGGGGGGGGGGATTTTCGGGACTCGGAAAGGGTTAAAAAAAAGCCGAAAGGTAGGTAGTGAAATAAGGAATGCGGCGAGTAGTCGAAACTCGTCGCGGCCATCTAAATAAGCAAATAAGATGGAGGCGGAGATGAAACAAAGACAAGCAAGATGCGGGGATAAAGTCGGAATGGGGCGCAGGGGATTAAAATAAAACTAGTATCCACTGCGAATTCAATTAATTTTTTTATATTTTGCGGCGACGAGATGCGGAAATAAATCGCGCTTGAAGGACTACGACAAGGACTAACAATTATAAATACCAACTTAAACAATAAAATTGTGCAAATAAAAATAAACCTTGTAAGTCCACGTCTTCACGTCCTGGCAAAGCATCAAGGATTTGAATACGATTTGACTCACTTTTACCCGAACCATCGTAACTCACCAAGATTCCACAATCAACCTGAAAGCGAACATATCATAATTAAGCCCCTATATGATCCTCCAATGCCAGAAACAATCCTCAATAAACTTTGTTGCTTGTTGTTTGTTTGCACTTGCACACCACCTCGTGCTAAATTTATGTTGAATCAAAATTTCCCTAATGGGATTTCACTCCTTACGCGTTGGGAGCCTTGCGCTATCTCAGGCGACATTGGTACTAATTGTAAGTAGGCGGGGTTAGGACCGGGGGGGGGGTATTTTTTTTTTTTTTTTTTTTTTTTATAGGTTGAGGGCAGATGTCCGCCCATGCAGCACTGCGACCTAGAAGATCTTTTGTGCTAAAACCTATTTATTCGGTAAAAGGGAGTCCTAGATCCTCTGCTAGATGGAGTAGTTCCCTTGGGTTTAGGTCTCTTATGAGTTCCGCCGTCATCGGCTCTCCCTGTGATATGCTGGACCTCTTGTCTGCGAGNCTGATTCCTTTGCTTTGAGGGCTGATGTACATCCTCGCTTGCCTCATTCCTTCTGCCTCCTTCCACGAGGTTATTTTGCGTTTCAGTACCCAGCTCTCAATGGTGCTTTTGACCGCATTCTTGTAGCTCCAGATTGGGACCTCCAGTAAATGAGGTCTCATTGCTGATGCCTTTTTAGCAAGTTCATCAGCTAATGTATTTCCCTCGATATCGCTATGGCCGGGTACCCATATGATCCTCACATGGTGCTTAACATGTTGGTTTTAATATATTTTCACAACGTAAACGGATGGAAGTCAATTGTAGAATGTTTTGTATTGTATTGTAGTCGTTGTGACCATGAAAACAATTTCAATGAATTATACGTTATTCTACAATTTTTATTAATTTCAAATTTGCAACATCCTGTATACACGTTTTGCAACACTTTGTATATAATATTCACAATTTGACAACCAATAGCGTTCGTCATCTGTTCCCGACCGAACAATCGCGATACGCTATTTGCACACTCTGTCGTCAAGAGGCGCTCACGTACAACCGTAACTCCACATTCAAGTGCACAGAGGTTGCGCGCCAAAAGTAAACAATTTCAAACTTACAAAATACCATTCATAATAGGCAACCCACCATACACATTTTATTATTCAAACTGTTTACGTAATTTTTCAAATGCCAGCATAGCCAACATTACTTACGCATTTCTAAATTCCCCACTCCCTAGTCATTTACCAGATTTTTTCAAATTGACCAATAACAATCGACCATATCAAACTCCCTGTCTCAACACTGCTGCCAACGTTATTCACACATACATCTCACTCCAACATATACGTTTCTCTCTCTCGGAATGCAAAACAAAAGAGAGATAGCTTATACGCACATTTCTCTCTTGCACTTACCAACTCTTATCTAGATTTTTCATTCGACCAGAAGTGCACAAGAAAAACATGGGCTATCTTCGCAGCACCCGCGTTTTTCAGCTACTCATTACTAATTCGTAGTTGCTCTGTTTTTTCATTGTTCTAAATATCACTTGAACAATTGGTTTTTGACAATTTTATATACTATCACTGGGAACAACTATCAATAAGAACAAGGTTAAATTGAATATAAAGGAAAGACAAATAAATGAAATACTGATGAATTTTTAATCTTCTAATAGCAGAGACAACTTTTATTTCATTTGTATTTAACTCTTGGTGAGAGATCACGGCACTGGAGGCCGCAGAAGCGTAAGGACAAGATTTGCCAGATATAATCAACTATAAAACATCAATTCCATTCACTTATAACCTTAGATAGAGAAATAGCACTCAATTAATACCATCAGAACTGCATCTATAGAACATAATTATCCAATACGTAAATATTTGTAAAAAATCCCGCTAGCATAGAACACCTCATCTAAAAACATGACATATTTTATTGTCCATAAAAAAAAATTTAAAGAAAAAGAAGCAATGAATTTCCTTTTAATTAAAGTATATATTTAATATCAAGTAAATATTATAGATATTGGGTAAAATTAATTATTATCCACTATTAAAACTAATCCAACTTTAGTTTTAATAAATATAAAGAGTAAATTTATATTTACACTTATGTTACTAATATTTTCCTTATAATAAAAATAAGGCATGTTAATGCTAACACAATATTATACATAAATATGGAAATAACCATTAAGGTTTTCAATCTGTTACTTTGACTTCTTTTATAGAAATTATTTGGGGTCACTGATGCATTAAAACTTTAATGCGGTATGCGTCGCACTCAAATCTTCATTGCAAATTATGTGACATTAATGCTTTTTTTTATATTTTGTATATTATAAATTTTAATCTTCACTGCTTGCTAGCCCTGATAATTGGTGAACTTTATTGCACCATAATCTTCACATGAATTCTAGCTGATCAAACCATATGTATACAGATCAAGTTAGCCATTGCCCAAGCAAACACTCCTACAATCATTCATCCTGTTTGTTGCCTGGTAATGAATTCAGATCATTGGGTGCATTTCCTGCTTGATCCTTAGTAAATCCCATAGATGTGAGGTGATTAGAGATAGTCTTCTGAGCGCAGCCTATCTTTTCAGCCAGTTCTCTTTGTGTTTGATTAGCATCTTCTTTGAGAACTGCCTCAAGACGATCCTCATCAAACTCAGAAGGTCGACCAGAGCGTGGCATATCCTCGAGCTCAAAATTTCCATTCTTGAATTTGGCAAACCATCTCCTAGCAGTGCTCACAGGCATAGCATCCTCCCCGTAGACATCGCAGATGTTCCGAGCCGCTTCTGCCGCTTTTTGGCGCCGATTGAATGCAAAGAGAAGGAGGTGTCGAAAATGTTGTTTTTTATCAACAGGGCAATCCATTTCTAAAGCCTGCAAATGGTAAAAAATTAAAATGTGTTAACAAATTAAAACAACAGGGTAGTAAAGGAGCAAATGAGAATTCAAATGGTACACTTGTTCAGATTTGATGCAAAACGTGGGAAAGCAGGTGTTTAGTGTAGACGTTCATTACTTATTACTGAGCCCAATAATTTCTGTTTTATTATCCGTGTTTTCGGACGTATTATAGTTGATTTACATATAAGTAATATTACTACACTTATACGTTATATAGTTCCTCAATTTTCAAACAGAACGCAAACCACTTCCACAATACTTGTTTTCTGTTGTTTTAATGTGAGGTTAAAGAAAACATAATCAGCTGCTTGATGCAACAAGTCTAACAAAGTCAAAATATTGCTATTTATATATAAATACATGAACATAAACACATTCGTCGAAAATATACCTGAGGTGGATACGATGTTAATGCTTTTGTTTATACATATTGTCCCAACCTTTAGGGTATTTTTTACGGTGGTCCAAACAATCGTTTTGCGGTTTTATCATTCACTTCAAAATCAAGTGCCTAAATATTTATCTCAGGTAGGAATTCAACAAAGAGATCGGGATCCGCTAACCAAACCTTAAATTTAGGTTAGCGTCACAGTTTGGTACGATTTGCTTTTGCCACTTTCGTGTATTCTCTATCTTTTCTTTTTTTGTTTTGTGTAGAATATTTCACTATTATAAGATAAAGTATTCATTATACTTTTAATTAATTAATGCTTGTTGTTTCTTATAGATTATGATTAATGTTATTGGTCAAAATTTCAACTGATAATATTGATTCATTTGCAATTTCTGAGGATGATATGGATGAGTTTTGATGCTCTTTCTCCAGTTGCACAGATGGGGATCTGTATGCATATTTAGTGCCCACCTATATCTTATATATGACGACGCAAATGCAATCATTAGGGTATCTACAATTGCTGAATATAAAGTAGTTGTTGGAAAGGTATAATACAGCATTAATGTAAATTATTACAATTTCCTTACAGTTTATAATTTTCACTAAAGCATTTACAGCAAATGCATGCAGAGCCATTAAGAGCATAGATAATTACTGATAGAAATTGTGCCATACAATCTGCACATCACACATGTTTAGTTGTGTCATCTAAGGTGTGCACTCATGTTGGGGCCATATTATACAATCTGGATGCTACTCATAAAAGCCGCCAGAAGTTTCACCAACAGACCTGCTTTCCAAATGGAATGTGCTAAATTCTAAAAATGCCAGAATTTGCAGCCTAGCTGCATTGTTGGTTGATAAGACTAAATCAGATCCCATCGCAAATACATTTCCTCTTGATTCTCTTTATCACATCAGTGATAATCCATTTTGAACAAAGGTCATGAGGCTGACAAGTTGCTCCATACGCGCCATACCATAGCACATTCCCTACAATGGGACTTTAAAAAATCTAATTCAATAAATAGTGAAATGATAAATTTCAAAGATCAAAACAGTATGTATTACAGTTGATGCACTTTGAAGAATAATAGAATGAGTACTAGGATATTTGTACCTATGTGAGATTGGCACAAAGTGAGATACTTATGGCAATAGCCCATTGCCACCCTGTAAACTTTAGAGATTGGTCAGGCTGCAATAGTACCTTTGATTTCAACTGCCTGTTTTACATCGCCTTAAGTGAGGCGGCATGGTTCAATAGTTATTAATATCTGCTTTGTCAAGTCCATAGTCAAGTCATGAGCGAGATGTGTTTGATTACTACAGCTGGTTTTAGTGTATGTGTGGTTGCCTAAACTGGTAATAAAAACTTATAATTGTATTTAATCTTTTTATTCACCACGTTAAATGTAAAATCAAAACTATTTCAAATAATTCATGCTAGATATTAATAATTTTTTGATTTATTTAAAATTAATTTTTAACAAGTAATTTGCCAAATTTATTTTGTTAACTTCATAAACTTGACCTGTTTGACATTTGACTAAACAAGTGTCAACAAGGTCATCAACGTGTGAAACTGGAGCAAATCTATATAGTAAAAGTTAAGCAGCCGGCGAAAACATGGATTTTATTAATTCTATCCCAACTCATATGGTGAAAACAAAATAAAATTATAGTTAACATTAATGAGTAGCGAATTTTACTGACTTTTAGGACTTTGAGGGCCAAGCGCGCGGAATAATTCTCGCACATCATGACACTCATCTGAGTGGTTGGCTTGTCTGTGGTCACATAATTCAACAATTCTTGCAATTTCTTCTGACTACACTGCTAATTAGTAGTTTGATTTTAACTTAGTGGCTAACAATTTATTTGACTCACCAGCTCAAGTTAGTTACATTTGTAATGCTAAACCTAGTGCAATGAATGAATTGCTGGCAGTAGTGGCATGTCCATTCAATCCTGGTACAAAGTACAAGTTGGGTCTTTCAGTGTTACATGCTTATATCAATTTTTGCAGATCATTACTTCAAGTTTCATATAAGTTAGATGTACAGACATGGAGAAGGTGCCAAGCCACAGAAGGCAGTGTGCAAGCCAGAAAGAGAAGGATTCAAGACGCGTTTTGGTCTGTCAATATGCCAAAACATAGTGTGGGGGTCTACTGATGATGGAAACACTGCTAGGCGATTTTTTAGAGAGTACAAAGTTACATCTAGAATTATAGGATTCAATGAGCAATTGCTGAAACAATGTTCTTAACACAAAGCAGCAAATCAACCAAACTGCTTTCGAGAATCTCTGTGATAATACTGTAGATTGATTTGTGCACCTATATGGTTGGTACTATTTGTATGCTACCATACACAAGATTTTATTACACAGGTTGGATGTTATTTCTAACTTTTCTATCCCAATTGGACAATTGTCTAAAGAGACCAAAAAAAAAACAGACAAAACAGAGAAGAAGAGAAAAACAGAACAGAGTACACCAGTAAAACATTTAAAACTATTAACTCAATTAGCGATTTATTTCATAAGCTACAGATCCATATCTTTCTCAATTTTGTTCTACTGAGGTATAGCATTTCACAAAAATTGACGTCGATTTAAAGGAATTACTAATTTTACATTGTTAATATGTTTTTATTTTTAAATTTCATAGATATATATATATTTTGTTTTTCTTACAGACCGAGTGTAGTGTTAATTTGCTGACTGCTATCTGTTTGACCATGTTTTTTTAAAATTTATATTTACCAATTGACCATTGGTACTTTTAACATGTTTTTGTATATTAAATTGCTATTTATTGTTAGTCCCAACTAAAAAATAAACCCATGTTTAGATATATTTTTAGCCGGTTTGTTAAAATAAGTTTTAAGTATAAAATTAATATCAAATGATAAAAAAATTATTTTATGGTCTGTATTTAAAAAATATATATCTCTAATCACAATAGTTGTTAGTTTTGTCGTATAAATCTGCGGCCTAGAGTTGGAGGCGCTCTCAATCTGCATGCGTAGCGGGAGTCAATTCGGAGGCCTTGGTGGCTTGTATTCAGTGGGTGAAAAAGGAAATGCCAGTCTCCCACTGGATGGTCTTAATAAAGATGACATCAATCAAAACAACAAATTTATACAAATAGCACATAGGTTCATTGTTACACTTTATTTTCTATTCTTACAATCTTGCATCTTTCCTGATTAAGCAGATAGTCTTTGGAAATGCATGCTTGGGAGCCATCTTTGAAGGGGAAGATTGCTCTGTGATCATTAACTCAATATCTGTGAACATATTAATATAATTAACATAAACAATCTGGTGGAATTGGATTCAGATGTGGTAAAAGAAATTAACCAAGCACATTCTGATGTGCCTCTCTGCTTGGATGTGATTATACCAAAGACTGCTTTGCAAAATCTTGGTCACCTCCTCTCTTATTGGATTGTTGGTGATGTTGATGAATGTTATGAGTGTACAGCCTTTCTAGGTGGCTTGAAGCATTTCTTCTGGATTCTTGGCATTTTTCATTGACATGTCAATCTTGGGTGTCAGGCGCAGATGTTCCGAGAACTCATTTTCCTCCAATGGTCCTTCATCCTTCTAGAAGTGAAATCAATTGCAATTACATGTTTGTGTCAAATGGTTTATTACACACCTCCCATCGATCAAGCAGCCTTTCCATATTGACATCCAAATAGACTTATTGTCAAATGTCTATCTTGGCCCATTCTGGTATCTCAAGAGATTTCTTTGCTCCATTGAGCGAGAATGATGAGACGAGGAAGACGGCAAATAATAGCAAATGTTTTACACATTTTTATCACAATTTGTTCGGAACGCGACGATGTTTACGATGAACGGGACGATAATGAGTTTGGTTATAACCTAGCATTCCAAAATGGAAATCAACGTAAATCTTTGTAACCAGTTCATTAATAATCTTCGGAATGAGATAAACTATAACGTTCGTTTTATTTAACATGGCATGATTTATAGCGATAATTTATGGTGTAGGCACAATAGGTTCGTAATTCTTTATGCATTTCAAAGTGTTCAAAGTATGTATGGCAAAAATTAATAGATTAATCGAATTAATCTATTATTTCTGTTATCGCGTAAGATCAATTATTTGGGACCAGAAATTAATTAAACTAATCTAGTACAGGTACAATTAATCAAATGCAAGTTTAATAGGTTTCTAATTACGTGAATGGTTATTAATTAAGTCGTAATTAATTTATTAGCAAACTATGCATCATAAATTAAAAGAATATATGGTGTTTTGTCTTGGAATTAAATTTTAAGATAAGTAGGCACTGGCTGGCATTGTTTATTACATATAGTATTTGCAGAAATAAGAAAGAATAAAATAAAGAAATGAATTTATGAAAAAAAAGGTCGGTTAAAAGCGATTCAACAATCAATAAAATTGTAAACCCTTCTACAGTCACTATTAATGGATTTAATCACTTAATCTATTATTTCAAGCTTTTTGCCATCCCTATTTTAAAGCAGAATATGATTCATACGATTTTATCCATTATATTTCTACCGGAAGTACGTCAAAATGGTTTTTAAAGTTTATCAATGTTTTTCAACTTTTCCAAAACGTGACTTGCAAAATCGACTGTAAGGAGCGATCTATAGTAGGTAGTGCTCTGAATTTTACTGCACTCCGGCGCAGAAGAGTTGGATTCAAAAATAAATGTCTTAAAAATAATTATTCCCACTGAAATTTTGCACCGTAAGAGCCTAAAAACTGGTGGAAACGGCAGTCGATAGGTCGGGTGATGTACAAAGAGACACCTATTTTGCTATTACACAATGGCGTATTACAAATTTAATTATTTGTGGCAGAATTGCACTAATTTTAAAAAGTTTATTTAAACCATATCGAAATAATGCGACATTATCACAGCAATAGCCCATTATTTGCTTTCAAAAATTTCTTCATCCCCACTAGCTTGACGTGCCCTAAATTTAAAATAATTGTTGTCGCGTGCAATTGTTTGTTCGTAACATTTGTTTGGTTACTAATTGCACCGTACTTAAATAGACAACTTTCAATCTGAAATACGTTTGAAACATAAAATGTCAGAATTGTGGACGAAATTCGAGGTCGGTGAGACGTCTGATATCGACTGTGACGAGCTGCGAGCTGTACGGGATAATGTATTATATACTCTCTGTTATTAGCCAGTACTTGAAATTAGTTAATGTCTAGGGCAAATTTTTCTAGATATCATACTTTCAGTCACAAAAATACGTAAATACGTAAGTGCAGCAACTGCCGGATATCTGTTTTCTTAACATGGCATGATATACTCTCTAACCTCTCTAGGCTTCCTAGTGAATACGCGGCCATTTTGATCTTCCCGCAGCTGAAGCAACGTCTAACGACTATATCAGTACTGGTATCTACTGGTAATAAGTTATAACAACGTCCGTCTTAGGTCAGCATCCCAGTGACTTCGAATTCGGGCACGTTGGTGATAGTTTCGCGGAGATCTTCGACGGTACAGCAATAAGAGTACCCCCATTCGATAACCTCGCCTTTCCAGCGCAGCCAGGACAGCTGATCGCACACGCTCTCGCAAATGATTTCGCTCGCTACGTCCTTGTGATACGGATTGTTGATACCCACAAAGGCGACAGCCTCGCCGGTCATTTCGTCGCGCAGGACGCGCCAATAGAATCGAGGAACCGGAATGAGGTTCTCGTCGCCCTCGTCGCGCAAATAGATGGGGATGTCTTCGCCGGTTTCTTCATGAGGTAGCGTGGTGATGCCGTGGGTGCCCGTGTAGACGGTGAAGCGGGCGTCCCAGCCGTCGCAACTGCCGACGTAATCGCGCACGCTCGTTTCCAGCGCGTTCCAGTTGCGACCGTTGAACACCTGCCATTGGGGAGCGACGTTGACGAAGTGGAAGGTGGCACGCATCAGGGCGCCGC
>JAODGE020006240.1:0-12652 GCA_027574965.2 Ecitophya simulans
AAAATAAAAACAATTATTATATTAAACATATTTTATAATTGACTAAAACTTACTGTTACAAATGTTAATAATCATAAACAATCGACTACTTAATTCCGTTACTAGTTATAGTCTACTACATAAAACCACAAAAGCATATCACATATATTAGCTAATAATACCTACCCCTTCGTCGGTCTCTTTTTCCTACTGCGACAAACATCCACGTGCCGACCCGCGTTGATTGTTCGCGTGCAGTTGCGGGTGGTTGCAGCTACGCATTGAATAATACCACGTTTGGGGCTGCGCGTTCCATTACCAATGCAAACCATTATAACAATTATTGCTTTAGATAGGGACAGCTGAAAACTTACCTTTTCGATAGGTATTGGAATTTCAGCTGCTGTCGATTGTTCGTCTAACTCTTTGACTGCATGGCACACGTGGAATTGCATGTCAATTGCGAATGCTTTTGGTTTCACTCGTAATTATTGTGGTTTTAATAACGTCCTTTTGAAAAATCACCGCAGGGTAACAGGGGTAGCGCACGGTCTGTACAAAACCACAATAATTAATAATATTGCGTGATTGATACTAGCATTGACAG
Source organism: Ecitophya simulans (assembly GCA_027574965.2). Taxonomy (NCBI): domain Eukaryota; kingdom Metazoa; phylum Arthropoda; class Insecta; order Coleoptera; family Staphylinidae; genus Ecitophya; species Ecitophya simulans. The sequence continues at coordinate 587 of JAODGE020006240.1, forward strand.
CAAAGGGGGGCAAACGATATTTCATCGTATCGAGGCAAAATAATGGATTGCTTTTGTGTATGGAAATTAATACTTTCATCTGCGCAGCTAGGGGAAAGCTAATTACACAAACGGCCTGTCCGTACTCTACTTTAATAATAAAAAAAAGAATCGTATTTTACTAAATAAACACTTTGTCAATGCATAATACAAATACTTTTAAAAGAATGCCAAGTGGCCACATACTGTAAATACAGAATAATTTGTGATTTACAGAAAATCATAGTTAAACTAATTAATTAGTGCTGGAATCTTTTTTCCAAGATTTTTTTGTACTATATTTCTTTTTGCATTTACAAAAATTTCCGAAAAAATTATACAATAATAGCAATAATTTTTGTACCCGAAGATTTAAAAATAATAAATTGCAATTAAATAATTCGTTTTAAAAAAACATTTATTAAACATTAAGATATGCAAATTTCTTTATATTTGACCCGCATAATTGCCCAAACACTCAAAAAATGCAGAAACAAGGAAACAGCAGTTCATCAAATTGACTCAAAATCAATAGAATATTGTATTTTTTTTTTTACCTCGTTCTTTTATGAACTACTCATTATCAATTAATACAGTATCAATAACTTATTGAATAAAGTCAGTTTACATAATGATTATTATTACACTATTTAACCTTTCACAATATTGATAATATTGCAAAAATTTGATATCAAATTTTATGCTGAAACGGCTCGATGTGTTCGATCACCCGAAATCACCCGACGACTTAATTATTAGAGCAGTATTTTGGTTAAATTAAACTTATCAATAACCAAAAAATACAATATTAATTTTTTTAATGCGATAAATGAATTGTTAATGATTGGATATATATTTCCATGTATAATGGTTTGCATTTTGTTCGGTACTACGTTGGTATCTATATCAAATATGTAGTATTTTGCTTATATTAGCGATTTCTAAGAATAATTAAATTAATTCCTTTTATACATATTTGGATTTTAGTATCTTATATATAATATATATAATTTAAATCCTTTTATGTATTTGGGTGTCGGGTAGTTATCCAAACTATTGAATTTAAATTTCCAGTTAAGTTGATTTTACGAACTAGCAAAATGCTTCAGAGTTGTAAAATAATCCGACATAATAAACGTTCTGTCATTCTTGCTAGTATTCGACGATCGTATGATCGCCTGATTTCAACTTTTAACTCCATCAACTACAATTACAGAAACCTAATCAGCGGCACGCATGCCTGAACGCCAAGTTCAAACAAGTTTACGACTATGAAGGTACTATTAGAACAATAATCCGCACTTAGGAAATGTCTGCGCAAACAAAAATTCGCCCCAAGCAGCAGTTTTAATTAGGTTTTACATTACGTTGGTGCCGAACACCGCCGACACCACCGGACAGACAGTCGGGTAATTTGCATCGGCAGCGCGTTGCAATTCGCCTGATATTTCAATCGTGTCTAGTCGCAGACTTAACGCGGAGACAAACTTATTGCGGCAATCTGTGTTTGCCTTTTATATCTGCAATATAAGTGCTGCCTTACTGCCCGCGGTGCCGCGAAGCGTAATTGAGTTGGGGTGGTCGGGAGTCGTGCTGTCTTCGGGTGACTTAAACGCCTATTATTTGCATTGCCAGTTTTACGACCTCCGTCTCCGCCGCGCCGGCAGAGATTTGAGGCGGACGGGCTCCAAGATTGGGCGGTCATTTGTCGTCTCGTCTCTAGCGGCTGCATAAATATTCTTCACTTCGGTGCCGTCCGGTGCAGATGCCGAAGAAGAAGCGCGCGATTCAGTCTACTCCAGTTGCTTCGCGCCAGTTTAGTGTTTCAGTGCTCAGTCAGTTTTGGGAGAAGAGTCGATTAAGTGTGAGGGTGATCTTAGAATAGTTCGAATTGCTACTGGTTCGCGGCTTCGTCTCGCGTTTTAAGTTTCGACTTATAAATATTCTTATTTCAAAGTGTGAAATAATTTGTTCCAAACTACCCTTCAACATGGTAAAGTGGTTGGCAATGACGTTTGTCATTTTTTTAATAACATGTAAGTAGTATTATTAGACTTTTCTTATGTTTTTAACTGATTTTTGTTAAATATTAAAGAGTATTTATTTTTAAATTTAAAAAAAAATGCACTTTAGTAGTTATAGTTATAAGAGTATATAAGTACAATCTATTTATTTTAACGTATTGTATTGGACTTTTGCTTTTTCACCAATTATTGCCAATAACTCTTACAATTAGTATTTAATGTTCTGAAAGCGGATATTGTTTTTAAAGGTAGAAATAGATGTAGAGTAAAATTTCCTAAAAAACATGCAGAACTTTTGCTTCAAAATGTTCAGTTAAAATTTACATAATGCATAATGGATTTGTGCTACATGAAAATTTTGTCAATTATGTTTTTATTTTCTGTATATTTTACATGACAAATGCTGGAAAATTAACAAAAACTTTGAACTATCTAAAAGACTATGAGCACTACTTTGTAGAGCAGTTTCAATCTAAAACATCACGTACAGCTTTATTTCAATATTTACTGGGTATTTCTGAAAGTACACACAAGTCCCAGAATCACTGAATATTCAAAGTCACGTATAGGGATTAAAACGGCTGTAAAAGAACTGTTGGTTTTCAGTAGTTTTCTTAAAAGAAATCACTCAAAAACGCCCTCAAGTTTGGCCGTGAAGAAGAAACATCTGGTTTTAATTGCCCATCGGCTTGGGGAGGCGGTGTAAAATTTCGAATCTTCAAATTAGTTATACAGAAAAATCTTTGTTAAATCTCAGCATCGAAAACATTGTCGAGGCATTCGCACACCAATGCGTAAAACTTTGCATTTTATTTCTTCTTGCATGTATGTCTAAACAGCACATGTAGCTTTTCAAGCGCACACTTAAAAGACTCTTTCGTCACGTAATAGAGGAATGAATGGATGCCATAAAGGCACCATGTGTTCCTGGAAGTGTGTTTGGTTTGTTCGTTGCGCAGAGTGCAGTAAAAGGACCACCAAAATCCAATCGACCGAATTGTCGAAATGGTCGCTTTATTGAAAACGATCATTAAGCTATTTAAGTGGATTTATCCACTTTATTAATGAGGTTTAGTAATTTTTTATTTATTTACGTTTTGGGTGAATGTCGCAGGTGCCGAATGTCAAGAACCCGAAGAGAAGTCGACAAGGAAGTACCAGAATGAGTTATTTAAATCCAAAAGTACCAAAACCACGAACACAGATATAAATACGACCCTAAGTTCGACAGAAATAGAAAATAATTCTACATCTACTGAAAGTAGTCGCCCAAACGACGAAGTCGATGCGCCGAATGATGTTGAGAAAGATGATGATGCGTTATCGAATGCACATGACGCGAATGAAGACGAGCTCGTTGGGACTACCGAATGGACAACGATCCCGGAACATGAATATTCCTTGAGCATTAAAGATGTTTTTGATAAAGGGCTTAAAGTAGTCAAAGATAAAGGTATGGGGATTATTCAGAGTTGGTTGGAAGAACAAGAAAATGAACTTAGCACTGACACAACGAGAGATGATTATGATTATACTCAAAGCACAGATGATTACACCATCGTGAACATGACTTATGATGACGATCAAACTGGCATTCCTAAAGACTGGGAAAATGAAGAAAATGTTTTGAAAGAGAACGAAGGCGCTCATACAATTGATCTTGAAAGCAACAAACAAATTAATGATAATAAACAAAGTCTAGAAGAATCGAAAACGAAAGAGGAAAGTTCTACTGCAGTTGTGAAGACGGACAAATCTGACGTTAAAATCCTTGATAAAATTGAAGACGACTTAGAAAAACTTCAAAAAGTTGATGCTGAAGAACAACTTGAAGTTCAGGTGCGTGATGAATTACTCAAAGACATTGAGAAGAACTTAAACAGTTTAGAAACTATGACCAGCCCAGAAAGCACAATCGTACTTTCAACCACTGTTGCCATGGTTGAAGTTGGCAGTGACGCGATCACTGAAATGCCGTACGTTGACGAGGTGAAAAATACGCTGACTACTGAAACTACTGAAGTAACCGAAGCAATTACAACTAGCACTGTACTTCCCAAGAATGAACTAACTGAAGATGCTGGCAACACGTTTTCAACTGAATCATTCACATCTGATGAAAAGGTAACTACGCCTGTAAATATTGACGTTATGGAAACGACCACTGTTTTGATGGATAACGCATTTGTACCTGACACTGAACCTGAAATTGAACAAATTGAGGTTGACAATGACGCCATTGATGTTGATACTGAAGTCAAAGAGGCTACCGAAACAATTGAAGAAGAAACTACCGAATTGCCAGTTGTATTCAGAGAAGAGAATGAAAATGTTAAAGAAGCCGAATCAACTGACGCAATTGTCATTATTGACGAAGTTGAAACAAATACGCTATTGCCTGAATCAGATGAAGATAATGTTGATGATGTTACGATTAGAATTGTTGATGAGAGAACTGATGTTACTGAAAATACTAAAGCTGTTGACGCTACTATTACTGAAATCGTATTTTCAACAAAACTTGAAACTGTTGTGGTTTTGACAACTGAAGATATTGATATGGCACAGATTACCGAAGCCAATTCAGAGACTGAAAACGAGAAAAAATCAATGCTTGAAACGACACGTACGCGTAGCACAACAACGGCAGTTCAAGAATCAACTACTACTGATAAACGAAGTGTCAACGAGGAATTTGTCACATCTACTGAAACGCCAGAGAAATACGATAGCGAGGAAAGCAACGAAGCTGAAGTTATTACGACAGAGATTCTTCGAAATGAGACTGAACAGGAGACAACTACTACTACCACCGAGGAGTTGAGTAACGAAGAAATAGTAACGACAACTGAACCAATTATTGGATCAGAAGAAATTGTTGATATAGTCGTAGATGAGATTATTGATAAAATTAAAGACATGGTAACAACATCTTCTACGATAACTAATACAACTGAAGATACAATCAAATTATTGTTGGAAGAAACTATGAATTTGACTAAAACAATTGACAAAGCGCTCTCTGAAGAAAGCAAAGCTTTGAATGTTTTTACCTCCAATGCTATCAACGAGAATCAAGGAAAGGAATATTTCGAAGAAATTTCCGAAGAGACTAAGACAGATAAGATTGACACTGCTGTAGATATACACACTTTGAACAATGAAAATCATGACGGACAGGATATTGAAAAAGATAGCAGCGCGACGTCAATCGAAAAGGAAGTTTCGGACGATATGGACGACGAAACGGAGGGCAAAAAAAGTCTTGCCGATGGCAACCGCTTGTATAACATGCTAGCTGATGTTGACCATCCCACGACGCCCAAAGAGGAAGTCGCCCGGGAGGTCGCAGGCCCGAACGTGTCGGCATTGATTACGGACCGCTCGACTGGAAACGTTTGCCTGAATGCTTCCGGTTTGTCCATCAAGGTTACGACTAACGTAAGTATCTGATATACGCAATCTACGAAAATATTTACAGCAGTTCCTCTGTAATTTGAGAGAACGATGCCTTTATGACTTGTGTTGTTTTCAGAATCATACCTACTGGGTACCATCGACCGCAAGGGTTCTGGGAGAGTGCACCTCATTTGGAGCGTTCTTAAACTTCACATGGAATATGGATAAGGAGATTCAGGTTAATCACACGCTAAGCTTCACTTTTATTGGCGATGAAGAAGAAAGTTATGTCGAAGAAGTCATACTCAAAACTAATAAAGGTATGTCGTTAAGTTCTACTTATTTAAGGTCGTTATACATTTAAAGCTAACTCAATTTTATCTGAAGAGAACGTTGGCATCACAATATAATTTAACTGTTCACCTCGATTATGTGCATTCAATACTATATCGATTATTTTCGTAAGGTTAATTAAACACTTTGCTATATCAATACGTATCGATACCGATACCAACCGTAAAAAAATGAACAACCATCTCAACAAACTAATTCTTTTAATCCAATTCTTATAACGATTTTATTCTTTTAAGGAAACCTTGTTGCAACTCAACTAGAGCGATACTTCACTGAACCAACCATAATCAACATGTCAAATGACACAACAATTACGTTGTCTCAGCTGAACATCAAGATAAATCACAAGAAAGAAGATTATGCAACAATATCCCTTCTCAGCGTTGATAATGCACTGGCATTGCAAATTGCTTCGGGTGGATTATGCCTCTTCATTGTTCTCATAGGCGTTTCAATTTATAGTTACAGAAAACTGCGTAGTCAAGCTCGAATTTTCAAAGTTTCCTTAGATAAATGATAAGCGAATAATTGTTAGTGATATTTTATGGCTTGCAAGTGCAATACGCGCACATATAAAAGAACGATTATATGACGATGATACTTTTAAGATTATATAGTGAAATGATTACCAAATGAAAGTGCGATAATTATTAAAAAGCTTTGTGAATACAATATTTGTAATAATTAGACAAGTACCTGTAATTTAAAAGAGTGAGTAGCAATCAACAAAATTTAACGCAGGATACACGATATACTTATGTAATACCTTTGAGATATTTTAATTTTGAAATTTTTTTGATTATCTTCTAATTACAAATTATAATCAATGAAGTAAACAATTACCACATGTTTTACAAGTTAAGTGCTATAGTTTATTGTAAATTTTTAGTTGTAAGTTGATTAATTAATTTCTAGGTAGAGTGTAATAGAAACATGTTTAAGCAATAACATTTGATATTCGGTTTTCAATTTTATGAATTTATGAGTTTCAGTTTGATGTTTACCTCTTGCATTTTATTTGTGGTATGTGCCCCATTTTTTATGTTCGTGCTGCACTTTTTGTCGAGTATCATGCACCGTTATTATATTATTAGAGGGATGAACCGAATAATCAATGAATGCCATTCCTTCTGTTCTGTGCCGTAAATTGAAATATGAATTGTGAGGGAGCGTGTCCAGGTGCAAATGATATAGTTAATATCATGACATTGAAAGAGGTGCTCATCGAGGTGATGGCACACCCGCACACGTGACACGCATGATTATAGGCATTCGAATGCATTTGAGCGTGTGGGCACGTGCATCCTTTCTACGGGTACGTGCGATTGACGTACTTACCAATGCATTGAAGAGAAATAAGAATATATATTGTAATGGTAGCTGAGTACTGAAGATGCCCAGTATGGAAAATGATCAAAGTGCGAAAATTTGCATTGATGATATGGCAATAAATTACATTTTATTTTCTACTTTGTTTTCCCATATTGAAATAATTTAATATGTTAAGCCAGTGGCACATCCAACATAAATTTTGTCATCACTTTTAAATGCACGAGGGAGACATCATGGCGTAAATGATAGGTGCTATTATTAGCTGTCTCTTTATAATTATTATCAACTTATGTGTTGGGGTGTCCGAACACGCGTATGGCACACGAAAGTAATTACAATTAAAAACATCTGACAATAGAATGTAATTTTAATAAACACGTTTTTAATTTTACATATAAGTCAATGATACTTTTGACCCAAGGATACTCCAAAATTACTGATATTCTGATAACTTATATATTTTTTTGTATATTCAGAGAGAAGTTCAAGAAATTAAACACAATCATTTCAACTTTCAACGATGTATCACAGATGGCGTTGCATGTACATTTGCTGGCTTTTGATTTGAATGGCTTATTCTATATCTTTTCAAGTTCAAATTGAGACAAATCAATTTCAAGTTGGGATTAAACAAGCTCATACTGACAATGAGACAAAGAACATTGAAATATAAATAATCAATTTTAAATTGGAATTAAACAACTTAAAAATGAGATTTACAATATCAAGTTGAGACTAAACAATATCAAATCGAGAACATGAAATTTTTAACAATAAACGGTTGTCCTCTTTATACCTACATTTGGGGCTAGTGATTTCCAGCCATTATTAGTATTGTAAGCTGCGCACAATCGCACTTCAAATATTTGAGTTTCTGCCTTCTTAATGTTGGCATATTGCCCGTTAAAAGAAAATACACTCTATCAACTGATCGGCACACTGCTAATCTAAGCAACTAATAACGTTTTTGGAAAAGCCGATTTATAGTTAACCAATTTATAACTAATTCAAATAATTTACGTTTGCCGCATTAAAGGTTTTACAAATAAATTTCTCAAATTGATTGTTTGGTTTGGAGTTTCTTTCGAAAATAATCCATTTCACTTCGTTTGCTCGCAACTTGTTATTGTTTAGTTTCAACTTGATATTCTAAATAACTTATTATAGGTAAGTTCTTCAATACTAACAATACCTACTTATACTAAATTATTATTTTGATTTGTTTGTTTTTGACGAGCTTTGTAATAAAAAAATGGTTGCTTATTATTTCTAAATTAAAATGAGATGAGTAAACACGTATATTATACTAATACTAACATATATATACGGCACATCATCAATTGTAATTTGAAATTAATCGTTACATATCAACAATGTACATTTACTGAATTGAGCAGACACCATTCAAATCAAATATGACTCACACTTAATACACAGCCCAATAAACATTACGCCATACACTGAAACACTTCCAAGGCCAACTTACAAAGCTCCCAACTATTTCGAACCCACAAGAACTGAAAACCTCGAAAATGGTCAACTTTGTTTTGACGAATACTAATCGCACCAAAACACCGAACACAAAGAGTGAGCGCCGAAAAAACGCCGAAAATTTACCCACGATGTGAAGTGAGCCGACAGTGCACTTGCGCTAGTGTTATGTAAATCAAGAACACCTGATATGCATTGATATGTAAATGCTGATCCGGTTTCTCATAGAATCACACACCGTGTAGCATAATGTTCACTCATTATGACGTCCACAATCAAACACCGAGACGCGCGTTCGCTCACATACGAATTACACACTTCAATATCGCGTCCATGCCTCAATTATTAAGGCTTCTTTGACTTTGTCCCATTGTTTCTGTGTTATATTCCCGAACAAATACATTTTTGGTACGGTGCCACTAGAAAAACGACATATTGTTTTTTTTTTTCTAAATCGTTTTAAATGGCACATAAAAATTGCATAAACTGCTGTTGAAGGCATGAGAAATGAGGGTGAAACTGAAAACTAGTTTGCGTGGGTTCCCACATAAATATTTACCGCGTTCAGCCATCGCACATGACTGAGTTGGGGATGAGTGTGAGATACGCGACGATGCAATTGGCACTTTTCTATTGCCATCTATTGTTCGTCATGTTTCACTTAGCACCCAATTTATTTCACTTCCTGCTTGTTACGAATGCCATTTTATTGCTACTGGTCAATTATTGCGATTAATCGCCAAACCAAACGGTTTTGACCGTTAAAAACTTATCCGCAGAGTAACAACAACAGGACGAGTTAATTTTATAAAGACAACTTCGTTTTAATATATATCAATAAAACATTTTTTTAAACAGTTCGTAAGGTTTACCGAAAACCTGTGCCACAATATAAATTGATATTAGTTGTGGCACATTTATACTTTGATTTGGTTTCAAAAATAAATTTATTTGTTCGCATAATATTGAAATACCAAATAGGTACCGAAGAGGTGCCATGAGAACGTCAGAGCAAGGGCGAGGGAGGTCGAATGCGTGGAATGCGTTCGCATGCATCGGTCATTACATGAGCAGGAACCGACGGACGAACGCCCAGACAGGATGTGAATGTTTCCACCGGTAAAGTACGAACGAGTGCAGGTCACGGTTCGTCGACGATGACGGTTATAATCAACCTCCATAACGCACGACTATACTAAAACAAATAATGGGCTGCGCCGTCCGTCGCGGAATTATAGACATTCAACATAGTTAGAGCCGAGTATGCCACGCACACACACACAATACCCAGACGGCCCACTAACCACGGCTGTTGACGCCGAGACGGAAAACGAAATCCAAGTGCATTGTCACCAGAATAGCGTGGACGCCAGACGTGTAAATGTAAAAGAGCATTTGATTTATTCAACGGTTTTCGAGTTCAAATGGTTAAGTATACGGATAGTATCAAGGTCAGACGAAGACTGTCATTGTCGTATTCTTTTTAAGGATTCTCACATTCCAACTAAATTGCTAATTAATATAACAAACTATAGTATAACCATTAATATGACATTAGTTTTTGTTACGTTTTAAAAACTCGTTTATAGTTATATCTATAAACATGTAATATTCATAGTTAATGTTCATGTTTATCCTTTCATCAGTAACAAGAAACTCGAAGTTGACGGAATGTTCAGCCGGTCCCGACCTTACTGGGAGCGGTGTCCAGATTTTTTGCTATTATGTACCAATTAAAATTAAAATATTGGAAAATTATATTTAGATATTTGCATAATTTGCCACACTGACTGACTGACTGTCATATCTTGTCCGAAGTTGCTCGTACGATATAAAAAGCATTTCACCTTTCCTTGCGTGTACCTTATGCCCTTATGCCCCTTTTGGAAAGGCAGTACCTGCCCTATATTAAAAGGGCGCGCGCCTTGCGCGCCAACAGGAAGAAGACGACCACGGGCCGTGTAATAGGTTCCAGATTTGGGTTTTAATAATTACACGCAAAGATGGTTACAAGTACCACCTGCTCCTTCGCCGTCTTTGTGTCGTCATGTGCCGTGCGTGCAACCTTACAAGAGCCGCCCGAGAGTTTCCTTTTAAAAATTAAACAGCAAACACGAGGGATTTTTAAAGGGACACGTTTCCAGGCACACTGCACAAATACGTGCCCCATCTTATCAGATGTTTGGAGAGCATGCCGTGCGTTTCATCTGTTTCCTCTGCGGCAATATAAATGTTTATCTCTTTCGTCCTTTATTGAAGTGCGACTTACGTGATACTGAAATAGGAATTGCATTCATGCCATTGTTTGACACATGCAAACTTTCCGAATAATTGTATCTTCCCGTGACGCAAACATGTGTTGTGTTGCGACAGGAATTCGGTCGTTAGATTCATAACCTTTGAGCCGGGCGAATCGTTGCTGTCGTAATGGACAGAATTGAAAATAATTATATTTTCCGACGTGGACGCAAACACATTTGTCGTGGTTAAATGCTTAATCTCTTTTGGTGCCCGGCTGTTTCACTCGGTCTCAGACCGTCTGACAATGAGTAGTTTGCGCATGAGATATGGCGATGGCGTAATACGCTAAAGTTAAAGTAATTAGGAAGAGTTTCACGTTGCGTTACACTGTGACTGAAAATGATTTATGGATATAATGTCTGAGTAAATATTATTTAGATATTCTCTATTTTCTTTAATGTTTTTAATCTGGTTTTATTTGTCATTTATTAATGTTGAAATAATCTCTTTACGAGGAATTCTAGTTTTGTCAAAAATACGAGTTCGCATAATATAAAGCTGAGTAGTAGTAACAGAGAGTTCTAGCGTATATATTTTTGTTATTTGGCAATAAATAATTTAATAAATTGTTTTATGATTGCCCACATGTGTTGTGATTTTAAAATGAATTGGTAAAATAAATAATAAACGTTTTTCTGTATTCAAAATTCGACTGTTTCTCACCAAAGATATCAACAATTTATTATATAGTTTTTGGTGTTACTTACAATTTTCGACAATCATTTAACCAGTTTGTCGATGTCTCTTTTCTAAAAATTACCTGGCCTAGATTCGAAGAAATGGAGAAACCTATTTTGTTGATTCTTCTCGTTGTTGAAAGTTACAAAGATACAAATGGTTTTTGCTCAAATTTTGCGCAAATTGTGGCGAGACTAGTACTCAACTCAATAAGTAATTAATAATAACTCAAAACATCAAGTATTTTTGAGATGGAATGTGTGCAAAAATAAAAATAAATTTTTAAAAATGTTTGAAATTTCTGAAGATTTAATTATTAGAAAAATGAGTTTATAACCCACCACAAATAAATACGTTTAATAATTTTAATAATAATATTGTATATCCAAAAAAATTGTTAACTTATATAACATTAGTAACTATCAAACTTGAAAACCGCCCTGAAAAGGTGGCGTTGTAGTCGCATACA
>JAODGE020006251.1:0-12303 GCA_027574965.2 Ecitophya simulans
GAATGAACAACTACTAACTAAGGACATTAACTCATCAAACTACCCCGACTATACAACTGAAATATTGTGCAATACATTAACATTATTATTATTATTATTATTATTATTATTATTGTTATTATACTGTTGGCTGTGCTACGAATATACGAATATACGAGGCACTGTTAGACTAAATTTGTATTATTTTAAGTAAATGATTTACACGGTCATGCAAGCGTGACAGACTGACAGTGCTTCACTGTAAACGAATGTGGCAAGCGGTTCTACTCCAGTTACAGCAGTTGTTTTAATGCAATGCTGACAACACAATACGCACTAGTTTTTGCTGACAGGATGCAGTATTATATATAAAAAGGGAATGCTATTATAATTTTCGTAACGTTACAAATTTTGACATTTGTATTTTTTTAAAACTTTTACATTACAATATTATTTGCATAAAGAATTGTACACTTTTATGTGCAAACTACTTTGTAATAAAAATGTTATTCATCTCTAACTGCAGTGAAGTGAAGAAATGTACAAATAAAAAAAATTGCTTGGCAAAATAAGAATTTTTGTGGATACAGATTAAATAGTGAAGCAATAAAAATAAATAGTTGATATAAAAAAAGATTGAAATAATTTGTACACAAACAAAAACCTAATGTAATACAAAAAGAACTGAAAAAACTCTACGTTCCACATGCTATAAATATGTTACTTATAAAAATGTTTCTTAAATATGTTACTTAAAAAAATGTTTCTATGTTTGCTTTATTAATAATTGATAAAAACCCACTTATTGGATTGGAAGTTAAGCGTTATAGATTTGATTTATTTGTAGCCAATAATGTTTTTATTTTCTCCATGTTTGCACAAAACTACACAATTTTTTCTCGTATACTATTGCTAGACCAATTATATGGTTTCACAATCAAATTAGCTCAAAAATTGATTTAATTGTATTGATTTAGAGTATTTTGTCATAAATTGACAAGATTGCCATTTTCTTTAACATGATTATATTATATTCTTTAACATATTAAAAATATGAAATAAAATAATAAAATGAAAATAATTGATATTTGTATTATGTTTATTAAACATGGATGGAAATATTGTCTTTGAGCTGTCGTCTGCTGATCCATTTGTTAACTGATTATAATTGATGACATATTAAATAATCTGTTTTTAATATTTTCTAAGAAACTTGGCATGAATTTTTTTTTATTTTGAAAACTAGCATTTTAGAGGCAAATTAAAAAAAATAATAATAATAAAAAACAAGTGTTCTATAGAAATAATTTTTGTGAATAACATGCAATGATGGACTTTGTTACCGTTTATATTGATCGCAAAGCAGCTAATCAGTACAAAAGGAGAACGAATTCATTAGCGCAAGTAGTTGTCAATTAGACGCCGTTACGCTGTCCCTGTGTCTACCGAACTTGCTCAGTTGTCTCGACCAACAGAAATGTTAATCTTCACTTTGTAAGTCGTCCATTCTTTATTGCTTATAATAAACGCTTTGTCAATGTCCTTTTTGTGTTGTATTTGACTTGGCCTGATCTTAACCGGAAGTCACGGACGTACTCCAAGCGAGTCATTTTATTCAACCGCAAATTTATAGTCAATTTCTATTTAAACCATCAAGTCGCAACAATATCCAGAGGCATAAAAATTTAAAAAATACGTTTGCTGAATAAATATTACAAATAACACTAGGATAAATGTGGATTTACAAAAATGGATCGCAAAAAAATATTTGTGTTGTCGCGGTCGGTTTTCTGCAAAAATTAAAAGGAGAACTCGCTTGCAGCAACCGCGACTCTACCAGTTACAGATCGAAGCCAAGTTTCAGCATGTCCGACATTGTTCTTTTATTAAATAAATAGGGATGCATACTTACAAATACATGGTGATATTGTGGCATCTCTGTAAAGGCCCGAGGGAACCCTTGGAGCGCGCTCGGGTAGGCTAACAGAAACTGCAGTGAGCTGATTGCAAAGAAATCCGCTTTTGAACACTCTGCGACCGAGGTCTTGACCGTCGACCAAAATCAGAACCAAAAACGAGTCTGTCCTTTTGTTGCGCTGAGCTTTTCTCGTAATAATGCTTCCCGCTTTTCTGTCGCCCCCCCACACACAAACCTTATTGCTGGGTTAACACCTCACGCGCGCTCCATACGATCATTGTCTGTGCGTCCGCGGAACCCGTTTACTTAGTCAGCGTCGTGCGGTCCTAGCGTCTACACGACGACGGTTGGATATCCGCTGCTTGGGTTTATGTCGTTTACCTAGGCTAGACGTTGATGACCCCATGTCCAACAAAAGGCTGACAACTTCTAGCAATTATATGCCAAATCGCAATTTTCTAATTGCAACAGTGTTATTAGTAAACGCATTTAGTTCCATACAGTATCCAATGGAAAACGCTTTTGGAAAAACTTACAAGACGGTCAGGGGCGTTTTATTAAATCCGGAGGAACAAGAACAGCGGCATCACGGCAAAAACGTTATCACTATGGTAATAACTTGTCGGTTATAAATTCCGAAGTAAAGCCTAGACAGTGAATTATCAGTTGTCATCAATTCAGCTAGTGCGGGTCTGTTTAGATATTTTAAGACCAAGACCAACTTTGTCGCTTTTCCGTGTCCACCACTTTTACGGCTACACGACTATCTCCATCTCCTTTATCATTATTTTTGTCTGCTTTGTTACCACAATTACCAATGCTTATAACACAGTCACCGCCCCTATTACCGCCCGGTTTTTTGACGCGCTCTATGAATCACAATTACATAGTGAACTTTATTTGTTTATTGTTTTCTCTAATTTGCTTGTATTTAGCTACCTTTTCTTCCAACAGAAATTGTAGTAAAGCCAGAAACGGCTATCAACACAAGAAAATGCAGTAGATAGATTAGTTAATACATCGTCAAAGTGATCGAATATGCATGGTTTGCCTTAAATGTAATTTGGGACCAAATTATATATAAAAATGTTAATGAAATATGCTTTTTTGCAGAATTGTGCACAAGAAAATGTAATTGTGAAAATTTTTTATTTATTAATTGTATGAAAATGCCGTAAGCATTTATGTTTTTATTGTATGCACAATGTAAATTATAAATAAAATAATATAAATGTTTTCACATTTATTTTTATTTAATAAAATAAAACATTTGTTTATGCAAAACAATTTTTATAAAAAAAACTACAAGCCAATCAACAATTAAAATAAAACACGACTTAACTTTTCTTTACGCCTAGTATCATCAGAAAGAATTTCGTCCAATCTGGTTGGCACTAGATGCATTCCTCTGTTACATATTTATTACATATTAAATCAATACAAATGAGATTAGTTGATACAAACATATAATTGAAATAACTTATACGTAAACAAATACACAAGGTAATAGTAAACAGAACTGAACTGAACTGAGAAAATGTTTGTATGCATTAAAAGTAATCTCCACTTACACTTTGATGTGTACTTTGGCCATGGACTGTGTCTCGTCGGGTTCTTGCATTAGATACCGCCTGGCACCTACTATGCATGTCGTAAAATATTCTTAGATATTCAAATTGTCGTCATCAAAGTAATAAATGCTTTTCTTGCGCATGTTCAACAGCTATTCACAAATATTAAAAATTTTATCATTGACACAATTTCACTGTTGCGACGTATAGTAATGAAACATTTTGTAGTCTTCGCTTATGCGTTTCTGAAGACGCATCAAACTGTAAATTAACCACTTGCAACAAATTCAAAATAATAATTACATGACATTCTAAATTACATTGCAAATTAACAGGCAACAGAAAATTCTATCACAGATTACTGCTGGCAGGAATTGTTTCAGATAAAAATTGAAAGTATGTACGTCGTAGCAAGTGGTAGGACTGCTTCCCGGGTACCCAGTTGATTGGCACTTGATGATAGCCGAGTTTAATTATTTCCTTCTAGGTTACCTTGACAATTACCAAGATGATGAAATTTATTACTTTCCGGTCGTTACTTTCACTAGCAACAATACACAAACGTGGACGCAAGAAGCAAAACCTGTTGAATTTGAAGTAGATTTACAAATAAAGTAGATAAGCATATGCCGCCGAACAGGTGATATTAACAACAACATCAACCGAAATGAAATTATTATAGCTCGTGTTGGGCATAAAAATACAACGTAGGACACCCTTCCCGGTTGCAATCAGCAACCCAACTGAACCGTTCAGGTTATCAGTCTATCCTGACCTATGCCTTGCTTAGGTGTTACTAAAACCAGGCCAAATGAGCTTTTCATTACCTAAGTTGGTTAGTGGCCATACCCACAGACGGCCGTATTATAACTTGGAGTAGTTTACCTCACCGGATCTCTTTGTTGACTAGTTCTTTACTAAGCGCTTTTGTGAAGCAATAACTATTAAAATAATCGCCCATATATCTTAAATGGAATACATTTAATGATCAATTAGAATTGACACTAATGTATCATCTCCTATAAAATAGATTGGTGCGTGTAAGCGTAAACCGTTAATACATAGAAATACACCTAGAAATATATTGCAGGTACCCAAATAACGTCATTCTGAAATTTATGTATGTATACAATATGATTACAGTTTGAGCATGTATTTGCATCCGTAGACGTTCATATGGACGACGCGCTTAAATGGTTCATAAAATCGCACTAAAGCTGCACTGTGATACACCAGTTTTACCTCGTCGCTTAGTATTTTGTGATTGGCTGAAAAGATGCTCAAATTTTCTTTGCGCATGACATTTTTACGTATCTTTGATATGTAGTTGTTGGTTGTTTTGCTTTTTAATAAATCAAAGAGCTGCAATAGTTTTCATTTGCGATTAGATTTGGTTATATGAGGCTATGTTAGAAATTACTATTAATCAACGATTGCAATAGACTCCGAAAGTAGTAACCTTAAGTTGACACAATTTATTAGGGCTTTGCCGTTGCTTATTTCAATTTTTTAAATATTAAGTTAACATAATGGCAAGCCTCAGTTTTCATATCGAGTAGAATAATGTCGACTAAAATGTCGACTTACAACAGTTGGTCGATGCGTCCCATTAAAGATTTTTCCTTTTTAGTGCGCATCAACAAATAAATCATTCTGACACCTTGACGACACCTCAGTATTTTGTCCAGCAGAATTTTCCCGATGAGATCGGTACCGCCAGTGATAAAAATTGCTTTGCTTCTTAGGCTTTCCGCCACTCGATACAGTAATCGAGAGACGCACGATACTTGGTGGAAACGGATTTCTAGCATCAAATTCAATTTTTAAGTCAACTGTCGACGCCTTAACCGCTTCACTTTGCTTTGAAACATCAAACACATAAAAATTGATTTTTGAAACTCTTCAACTGATAAAAATGGCGCATTGTTCTTTTGAGTACTGAAACTTGTTTGAAAGTCCGTGTACATTTGGTATGCAAGCAAGTAATCTTTAGGAATGTTCAGATTCAGATTGTCGTACGGATATGCTTCAGAATTTAAGTAAAGTTTTAAATTACAAATATTGCAATGATCGAATTTGGTAACGTCAACATTTTTTTGACCGCGCNCGATCCATTAGTTTAAGACGTAATTCATCGTTCACCTGAACATGAGGCATATGCCATGTAATTGAGTCAATTGTAATTTCATTTCTTCTCGGTGAAATTAATACATCCACATCGGTTCTTGAACGCAACAAGACTAATTCGTGGGTAACACTCGTCAGAATTTTACGATAATCGTTTGCAAATCTGAACCAAAACTTTAGCGGTATATGAATGTAGAATTCACCAGTTTCTTGGTACTTGGGTAAATGTGCGGTTTGTTTCCA
This sequence comes from Ecitophya simulans, assembly GCA_027574965.2. NCBI lineage: Eukaryota > Metazoa > Arthropoda > Insecta > Coleoptera > Staphylinidae > Ecitophya > Ecitophya simulans. The sequence continues at coordinate 5,839 of JAODGE020006251.1, forward strand.
TCCGGCGAGTGAAAAAGATGAGTCGTTCTTGCAAAACTGTAGATATCCTTTGATTTATTTCATAACGCACATTATCAAATAGAAAGCTAAAGCAGTTTGTTGCAATTTCTGGATTAAAATTTTTAACTTTTCCCGTAATGCGAATGTAACTCTCAGCGTAACTGGCAGCGTAATCAAATCTTGTTTGTTTATTTGAATGCGCTCTTCATCATTGTTTCTAAAATTTTGACTGCGCGGTTGATACATATGATATTCATACTTTGTGAAAACATCATCAAACGCCGTTTTAACTATGAACCTCTTCAAAATAAAGCAGACATTGTAATTTCTTTTATACAAGTAACTCATTACTAAGGCAAATGTTGTAATAAAAAGCAAATGTGGCAATACATTTATACCAAACAGAGCAGTATTGGCTCATGCATTTTTTTCAGTAGAAAATTATTACCCTGTGAAAATTCATATAAATAGAGATGAAAATTGGACATATGATACAACAGAAAACTTCTATCAAACTATACTGCATGAAATTGGACATACGCTTGGAATTTCACATTCATCACCACAGATTTATCAAAATATGATATATTTGCAATCCAACAACGCTATATTTATCTAAGGCTAAATACTACAAGTACAACAACAAGTACAACAACAACAACAACAACAAGTACAACAATACGTACAATAAAAAAAAACAACCGATTATAACTGAAAAACAACCAACTACAACAACAGCAACACAAAAACCGACAAATGTTGCAGACATTTGTCACTATCATAAAGAACTTAAAACTTTTTTATTTGCTAACGGAAAATTTCACATTTGCTACAAAGATTTGGTTTAGATGAAAGATGTGAAAGACACGTTTATTCACACACCAGACTCGATATTAAATTGGTTGACATTTCAACTTGTCAGTTTATAAGAAAAAAAAATTTTACTTATTTTTTATGCGCAAAATAACCGCACATTCATATTTTCACTTTTGAATAACTTTTCCGTTAATTTAGACAGTTGTTGAAATGTGGGCTAATAGCTGCAACTCGCTGTCAATAAAACTGAAGCTCAAAATGCTCTAAATGTAAATAAAAGATTAATTAAGCGTCAAGAGTATTTCTTGATAATGTGTTAAAACAACGGCAAATTTTTAATTAAATTTTGCCATTTAAGCACAAGAAGTTTATAATAAATAATATGGATAATAATCAAATTATTATAAACGTTTTACTGCGGCGATTGCTCGTTGCGTGTTGGCATATTTCTTATAAAAGTTAGAACCTCTAAGCAAAATGTGGTCAGCATTATCTCAAAACTTTTCCTTTTTCAAAATTTGCCTTGAATACTTAATACTTAATACTTGAATACTTAAAATAAATAATTTTAAACTAATATTTACTTTTAAATCTAACTAGTCATGTTCATCACGTGGAGGAATTTCTCCTCAGACAGTATGGTCTACGTTAACACTTTTAAAGTATGAAAAATGTTTCCACGACCTGTTTTCATGAGAAAGAAATTCTTAGCAATGCAACACAACGTGTGGTACAAGTTAGCATACATGTTACACGGCCTCCACAAACAATTAAACACGTGTTGCAGGGCCCCAATTTGCCCCAAAATAGTTTTCGTCGCGCAAAAACCTACACAACGTGTTTATTCTTTGCAATATTCGCTAATTTTTGAAAATTTAAATAAGGATACGGCGTCATGCAAAATGTCAACTTGGATAGCACTATTTTCCGATTTGACGCGGGCATTTAATAACTTTTTGACAATGTGAATATATTAACCCCCGTCCAGCTCGTAGTTAGAATTTGACAAGTGGCCCCTCAGGATACTTTGGGCGTATAAACTTTTGCATCGAGTCATGAATGTTTCGGGATATAGATTCAGATCTTGCCTACCTTTGTGTCGCACACCCTCGAAATAGTATTCAATGGGATATTGATTAAAGTTTTTTTTTTTGTTTTTTTGGGAGTTTTCAAACCAGAGTAGCCAGTGGATCTATTGACAGAATCAAACAAATCATTTATGATGGTTGATACCACGCCTGTGGCTTTAAAAGTCGGGGTACCTTTTTCTACAACACAGTAATGAGTTAAGCAGTTAATAAACCAATAATGACTGATAAACAAGTAAAATTTTAATATGTACAAACCAGTGAGCAAAAGCCATTCTACTAAGTTGCCAGCTATTTGTGAGAACACCTTACTTAACATTTATAAATGAACTGTACCAAAACCTGAAGTTGAAACAGGCTCAATTGGAGATTAGACTTCATCAGTAATGTCTATAAAAATTAATATGTTTGTTGCGGCAATAACGTTAAGTTAATTTGAATTTAGAGACATTAAACAAAGTTCTGCAAGAACAAAAAATAAAAAGTCTCAAGAATACAAGCAAATGTACAACTTTTTAGAAGGACGGTGCATTGAGTTGAAGGCTGTGCAGGTATGCAACCAAGATGGGTGCGCATCAATGAGTCTGCCAGCTCCAGCTCGCACTGCACTGGCTGAGTCGAAAATCTTGTGATGCCCATTGTGTTAGTCAGGGCACGAAATTTCCAAGTGCGGGAAGTTTTTAGACGCCTCAGTTACGAAACGTCGCAATTTGGTGAGCTGAACATATGACAAGCAAATATTTGTCCGAACCTACCTGTCGACAGTGCGGTCGGAGGCAGAAATTTGTTACTGCATTTGAAAGCGCACGAAATCAATGCACGTGTGTAAAAAGATTACCGGAATGAACCCAACGACGTAAATGTACCTACAGTCAACGTTATCGCTACGTCAACGGTGCTGCTGCCTGCGTGCATGGTGACGGTGATGCATAAACACGAAGAATCATCGCTAGTGAGGGCGATGCTAGACCGTGGCGCGACCACAAACGTAAAAAGCGCCGCATGTGTGAAGCGATTGGAATTGCAGTGAACCGCGGTTTGTTCGTCACTGCTAGTCGGAGGCGGCAGTTATGCTAAGTCATCGCAGATGATAACCACCAAAATAAGGTTAATGGTAGGGCCGTATCGCCAGGTGATTGAAACCCATGTTCTGTTAGTAGTCACCGGTGACGTACCAAGCTGCAATATACTGCGAGATTCTATTGAGGTTACGAATGACATTGTGCTGGCCGATCCGGAATTCTATCGAGCGCAGACCGTCGACATACTGTTAAGGAATGGAGTTCTACCTGGTGTTCGGGTTCAATGGTGTGCGACCACGAGCAATCTAAATTTTGAGAACACGCTGTTTAGTTGGATGCTTGGCGAAGGTGTTTTGAGATTTGCGGCGGAACCCGTTAAGAAGTCGTATGTAGCGCCGGCGCGGGATTTGCAACAGAAGGGGCCGGCTAAGTTCAGTACAAAGTTTAGCGTGGCAAGAGTACGACTATTTAAGTTGCAAGAAGTAAACATCATAACCATGCGAAAAAGGCTTGAGCTGGTGAAGCGAAAACTTGCAAGATGTAAATGTGTAGTGGTGAATCTCCCAGACGTACGCAGTAAAGCGCAGTCAAATGAAATGAGCTTGAAGAATGAGGTCAACCAACCAAGGGTTGTGAAGACACCGGGTGACCTAGGATTGGCCAGTGATTGCATCTAAACTTTGATATGTCAGTAAGAACTGGATCAAAAATCTCGTCCGGCAGTTAAGATGGAACTTTAAAAAGGCGGGCGGCAACACTTCCATCTCTAAGACCACGAAAGGAACACTCAGGCATTTGAAGCAATGGCGACAACAAGAAATTGCGGGCTCAACGCAAGAAACATTAAGTGTAGTAAACATTTATGTTAGTAGATTTAAGTTTCCAGCCCTGCGTGGGTGGTTTTAGTTCATTTTTGAGGTAACACCGTAGCGCCACAGGGTACTTAAGAGCTAGCGTCGCAAGGGATCGTTCTTTAACAAGCAACGTGTAATTTTATTATATATAACGTGCAATGATTAGTAATTTATCAAGGTCTGTTTTGACGGTACGTAATTGCTGTCTAATAGTTTGATATATCTTTATGAAGCGTTCAAAATCTTCCAATTCGTTGGTGTTATTGTTTGTACTTGATTGTTGTTGTTGTGTCAGTTGATGCGGTGTTTGTTTTAGTGGCTGTTCAGTCGTTTGTTGTTGTGTTGCGATCTGTTGGCCCGGGGCAAGTTATTGTTGATGTTGATGTTTTTGTGTAGTGGCCACGTGTTGTATGTTGGTGTTTGTACCGGTATGTATGTAGGAAATTCTTGTTGGTTGTAAATTTGGTTGGATGTAAATGTCAAAATTACCTTTGATATTGACACCTTGTTTATTTATTCTGTGTCGCCTATTGGCCACTTCACACAGCGCGGTGGATACGCGCACAAAGTTGAACCGTATCTGAAACTCTGACAATTATAGCAGATCGCGTATTCTCGTGTTTTAATATATTTTTGCCAACGGATGGTTACCTCGCCGATCCGTTGGATTACCATAATGTGCTTTGCGTTAGTTTTGTTGCCATGTTTTACTGCATATGTTTGAGAGATATGATTTATGTTTTTACTGTTCAGGTAATTGACTGACTTGATGTTCTCAACCGTGGTAGACATTTTAAGATCAGCCTGTTTGTGTTTTCAAGCTTATTTGTGTACGAATAATGATACACGTTATATGTTTTTCGCATATTGTCTAAGTCGGATTGGCTGCTAGCCCAAAGTTTAGTGTTTTCCTCTTTGGTGCGAGCGTAGTCAAATCTAGATTTCGCTGTCGAAGCTTTGTTTACAAGTACATGGAATTTTGTGTAGTTGACTATTTTATCGGTTATAACAATTGTTAAAAATTTATTTGGGGTTTGTTGTTCTCGTTCACGTTTACTGCATAAAATTTGATGTTGTTGGTTTGTGTTGGTTGTTGTAGCCGATTGTCTTTTCTCTGCTTACATTTGTGTACCGTTTTCCATTCATATTTTTTTATGGGTGGTGTCCATTAAGGTTGCTTCTGTAAAGGTAGGGTTGCCTGTCTCTGTGTATTTGTCGTTTTCAGTGTATAGTTAGTTTCGGTTTTATTTGCTAGTTTGCTTAGTTTTCTGTTGTTAGCGCTCAATTTAGGTCAATTTTGCTTTTGCGATGACGATTCGACAAAATGCTATTTTTTAATAATTTTAGTTCCTCTTTCAGTGAGTTGATTATTTCTTGTCTTGTTGCCTCGAGGTCTTTTACTATTTGGGTAAGTTTTTGTTTTTTGGCGTCGAGAGTCGATTCATAATGAGCGCGTACTTTTAGTTCAAATTACAACTTGTCGTTTTTCTACTTTGTTGAATTATATTGTGGCCTTATTTCGCTTTTATTGTCTATTGATTTAGTTTTGGTTTCACTTTAAGCACTGATATTTTGGAAATTTTTGGTGTTATTGTTTATATCCTTGTTCGGGCGCCCTGTGAAAGATGCGGCCGACATTGTGCACTCGTTCTTAGAGCCGGATGGCTCGCACTTAATTTTGTTGAATTTACTTTTATTTGATCAAGCCGTATGTTTGCCACGCGGTAAACCTCTTTTTTTTTGCTAGCCGCTAGCGTTGATACGATACGTGCTCGGCGAGCGACGGCACGACTTCTCCAGCTACGCGCAATAAAATCTTTGAATTTCGATATTCTTTAGGAACAAATCAGATTGACATTGCGTGCGTCCAAGAAGCGACGGTAAATACTATAAGACAAGCGCCTAACATTGTCAACTACATTTGTGTACGATACAAAGCACTAGCAAATCATTTTTTAAAGAGAAAACAATTAGACATACAGTTTTTATACAATTAAAATTACAATCAATAACATTACAATATTTAATATTTATTGCTGCCACAATAAACCGTACCAGATCAAAGTGTTAGAAGTCTTATTAAACCACAACACCGCCTTTTGTATAGGTGACTTTACTGCAAAAACAAATAAATTGGCACAAAACTCGGAATTCAAAATATTACATAATCATTTCACTCACCACCCAAATGCTATAACTAAACGCCCATCAACATTAGATTTTCTAAACACAAAACACGCTCATACAATAGCCAATAAAGAAACGCACTGCGAACTAAGCTCCGATGACAACCCAATAACAATAACAGTAAACACCAACAAAATTCCTAAACAAACCAATACATGCTGCTATAACACCAATTGGGAGTTATACAAAACTACACTAAAGAAATACCGTAGCACGTCAATAAAAAATTCTGATGACATCGAAAAATAAACTAACACTAAACTAACACTAACTAAAAATAACTAACAAAACCTATAAACTGCGTTTAGAAAAGCTAGTATAATCATAGTCAAAAAAACAGAAAATAAATTAAACTCACCATTCTGGATAGTTGACTTAATTAAAAGAATAAATAAACTACGAATTTTAACATTAACTTTAATGAACAATTAGGCAAAATCTAGTTATTTACAAACAACAAATAGAATCATTATCTACAAAACAGACAAAGATAAAGCA
>JAODGE020006275.1:0-12463 GCA_027574965.2 Ecitophya simulans
TTTCCCAAGTTAAACATACATTTTGTTGTTTGAGATGTAGCAGTTCTATATTATATATAATAGTTTGGCGTAGAATGTTAAGTTTTATTACAAAATGTAAGAAATTGCGATTATTAACTGAATTAAGCGATTAAAAACCGAAAACATTTACGCCGCAATTCGAGGTTAGGGAACGCTTCTTTACGTTTTAGAGCGATCGTAGTGAAGAACGTGGTGGTAGGGTAAAGTTAGTGATTTCTCTGATTTCCCTAGATTTCAATCAATGAAGTTATAACAATATTATCAACTTTAGAAAGAAAATCAACAAAATGTATAAGTTTAGCCTTACTAAAAACGTTTCCATTGAGTTAAACACAAGAACTAATATAATTATTTCCAGTTTTTGCACAAAACATCCAATTTTAGGTAGTAAATTAAGAAACATCCACAACCTTATAAATAATAATTACGAAACTACAAAAAAAGCCAACAAAAAAACTAACAAAAACATCAATCAACCAAATGTTTAAGCAGCTGACACATATTTTAGTGAACATAATCATCTAGCACACTGTTATTAGCGCACGCAGCGAATAATCCGAAGTGCAGTACGTAAAGTGCTTAACAACTCAACACGTTCCTTGTTTCTTCGCCTGCACATTCAGTCACGCGTTCGGCGCAATGTTTGTTCGTTGTTCGCTCGCTATTTGCAATGATAATAGTTGAAACTTTCTGTGTACCCGGTACGCTACTAAAAAAATTACAGTATGTTTAAAGTCTTTCAAGTCTAGCTTATCTCAGACGACCACACACGCCTGTCGTACTTATCATAAACTTAATTTATATGTTGCCACCAACTTTTGTTTGCATCAACAATGTGCACGTAGGCGTGTGCGTTACTAATAAAAATCAATAAAGCCAACGGCACGCGGTAACGAGAGCGTGACTCAAGTTAAGTCACTTGTGTTACGAGTCGCAGCTCATGGTAGGGATGTCGAAAATCGAAAAAAGTATCGATATATCGAATCGATATATTTTGTAAATATCATTATCGATATATAATTAATTTAAAACAATCGATATATCAATATATTGAAAAATAAAATATCGCTCAAAAATATCGTCTATACAAAATTACAATATCGATATATCGATATATTTTCGACATCCTTAGAACGGACTGTATGCACAAGTACCGTCAAGGCGCACAAAGGTAGAGGAGGTAAGTCGGTGCACGCGCAGCAGGTAAAACCCAGGTGAGCCGTAAACAAAAACGCCGCGATCCCGCTGCAAAGTCGCAAAGCGGCTCAGTAGCCTCGCGACGTCGCGTCGTCCGCGTGCGCGTTAAGTCAGGCGTGCGCAGCGAACGTGATGAATTAAAGTCAATTTGTTAGACGCGCGCAACGCGCCACGACATGGGCGTGACTTAAAACACACAGCCTCGGCGATCGCAATGACCGGAGCGGAGCGCGGCGTCGAAGACGACGTCGGCGCCGGCGCCAACGTAGCGTCGATCCTGCTGCATCCGTTCGTCAAGTGCATTTCGCTGCTCAACTTCGGCTACGCCGTGCATCCGACCGAACCGATCCACCTGCGCGACAGCGAGTTCATCGAAGTGTGCGACGGGCGCAAGATCCGCATACTTCACCTGCAACCGGAGGCGGAGGCGGCGGGCGCGCGCTCGAAGCATCAGCAGGATGGCGTGCGCAACAGCTTGACCGAGGAGTATTGGTTCACGCGATGGAACAGGCCACTGCAAGCGGGACGTCGGGGCAGCCGATGCGGCTGTTCGTTTCGGCGTTCGCAGCGATATGATGCCGAGCTGCCCGAGGACGTTTGGCAGTCGGCGCCGACGAAGATCAGGAATCTCGAGACGTTCGTCGCGCGATTGCTGCAGGAGACCCTCCTCGAGGCGTACCAGGAGACGATCGTCACGACGTCGCCGCCGAAGACTGAGAACGCCCAACAGACGCTCGCACCTGAAACAGACAGCAAGGCCTATGATAATTTAGCATATGAAGAAGAGGTGGTCAAGCGAAGAGACAATGTCAAACGCGCCGCAGCGAACGAGCATTCGAACTGCCGCCATAATAAGCCAAAAGTACAAGTAGCGTCGACAGCGTCTTCGTCGTCGTTGCTGTAACACGCTCTTCTCGCTGTTCCAGAAGCCGTTCGCGTTTCTCCTCCACGGGATCGGCAGCTCCGCCGAGGTGTGGTGGAACGTGATCGACAGCTTGCTGACGAAAGGCTACGAGGTCGCCGCCCCCGACATGCTCGGGCACGGTTACAGCTCCGCCCCGAACCAACGCAGCGCGTACAAGTTTAGGAAGCTGCTCGAACACGCCCTGGCCGCCTTCGACAACTATGCGCTGAAGGACGAAGACCGAAAGTTCATCGTGATTGGACATTCGTTCGGGTGAGCACATATTGACGATGAGGGAGAGAGAGAGAGGGCGGGGCGCAAAATAGTTGCGCTGGCTCCGATAAATGTTCTCGTTCCAGTTGCAGCTTGGCGACGGCGATCGCGCGTTACAGATCGACGCAAGTCGTTCAACTGGTCTTGATCAGCGGCGGCGGTCCCACCGCACTCTCGCCGCCGGAAATCGGCAACGAGATCTCCGTCTTCAGCAATTTGCAAGTGCTGATTAGCCCGCTGCTCTTCTGCGGCATGAAGAGGTGCGTTTTCACTCGGCTTCTCATCAATCGTTCTACATCGGCACGCAACAAAACGAAATCGAAAGCCGCAATTTATAATTAGTCGATTAATCTGCGCACGAATTAACGCGCCATTCTGCTGCTTGCAGAAGTTTGTTCTACGCCAGTCGAGGCAAACATTTCGAGCGATGCGACACGGATGAGTCGATACCGAAGTACGTCCTCGACTACATCGATCGCGAGCAGCATTGGCCCGAGGGCGACGCGGCGTTCCATCGCAGGATATTGATTCCCACTCTGCTCGTGCACGGCTTGAAGGACACCAATGTCACCTTAGTGCAGCAATGCGAAATGGAGCGAGTGAGTGTGACCCGACGTAACCAGCCAACGAAACCACCTACGAACGAAACGCGATTCGTTGTTTCTAGACGATTCCGCGCGCGTTCTTGGAACTCATACCTGCCGCGGGCCACATGTCCTTGCTGGAAACCCCCGAGCAGCTGACGCACATGATTCTCTGCTTCGTCGAATGGTGGGCGCGATGAGACCGAAACATTCGCGCCGGATTTTTTTACAGTACAAACACGTTCCGTCCAGTAAAGTATGCTACACTTGTGTAAAACTAACGTAGAGTAGAGTCAACTGTTGTAGAATTGTACATATTCCAATTTGCATGTTTTATGAATTTATGAATGGCATTCAACTATTCGTATTCACATGACTGATGCCAATAAAACTGCGTATGTTGTTACTGCGGCTTGTTGAGCGGATTCTCTGGGGACTTTTGCCATTCCTTGAAAATCAACTGTTTCAGCTGCGAGAGGCGCAGCGAAGGATGCTCTAGTTTTAATTCGACGAGCCGACGCTCCTCGTAGGCTGTGTAGGCGGCCTTCATGCGTCTTTCGGGATGTTTGTCGCCGCCATCATCTTTCACACTGTAATATGACCCTTGCCTAAGATTACGTGTCACTGACTGGAAGTAGTGCCTTACCCAAGGATGGCAATGGCTTCTGTAACACTCCTGGCTTCCTCTCCATCAACCATCGCCCTGTTGATATTCTCCTCGACAGGTTTGTCCAGATGAGTCTCAATTTTTTTTTCTACATGCTTCGCACTAACGGCGTTTCGAGCGTCGATCTGCGCTCGCGTCACCTTGGCAGCTGGAGGCGCCTTTGCAGTCTTTTTGATCGAACTCATTTCCTCTTCTAGTAAAGCTTTCGTTTCGGCCTTTTTCTGGAGCTGTTCAAGACGCTTCTTCTCTTGATCTTCCTTCAATAAAATCGAGAACATCGTCGAAACTCTTACCATCACAATTTTGAGTGCACCATTGTACCTTTTTTTGTTGTTTCTTTGCCAGATTCTTGTCATCATCTTTCCATTTAGCATCTTCATCAGCTTGGACCTTTTTACTTTTCTCAGCGTCTTTGGAGGCCTCTTTCCGCTGGCGAGCGGCCACCGCCTTGCTGTTTTCTCCAGCAAATTTTTTGGGCATTCCGATCAACTAACAACAAATGGAAAGTTTTGCCAGTTTAACCTAAGAAGTCAAATTTCACGCATACAAAATCATTGTAATGCGCAAAAGTATCACATATTTATTGCGATTACACCCTTCTTCTGTGAATAGTGAACAAAGTAGTTGTAATTGTGCAACAAATATTTCTAAAATGCCCAAACAAAAAGGAAAATCAGCTGTGGTTGCAACTTCGAATACCAAAGACAAAAAGGTAACGGTAATTCAATATTGCGATATTGCTATATTTTATTAGTGCAACTAAAAATAAGAACTGATACGTGGTGAATTGACTTACAATTTTGTTTAATTGGTCGGATAATAAGTAAATTTGTTTTAAACTGCGATTACTTTAAATAACAAAAGTCTAACCTCTAAATACAGTTGTGCTGATCACGTCTGCACACCGCTAATTTTTTTACTCACGTCTCACACACATTAGTTGCAATGATGCATTCATGGTTAAATAATTCGTGCACTTATGTTTATAATTATTATAATTGCTTTGAAAATAAAATGATATCTGGGAGTCCCTCGTTTTTGAAAAATTGTATATTTGTGAAATGTGTGTTGCTTACGTTACAAACTTATGGCTTTATTACAACGCCTAATTTTGAAATTAATTTTTACAGGCATCGCCAGAAGACATTGCGATTACACTCGATAAGTCGAAAAACATCCTCATTACCGTTCTCGCCAAGCCGGGTGCGAAACAGAATGCGATTACAGGTAAATATTCACGTTTAATTAAACTAAAATGCGCAAGTCACAATAGTTACAATTCATCGTAACATTGTTAAAGACGTGTCCGAAGAAGGCGTCGGAATACAAATAAACGCCCCGCCCACTGAAGGCGAAGCCAACATCGAACTGATGAAATATATCGCGAGCATCGTTGGAGTTCGAAAGGGCGATGTGTCCCTCGAGAGGGTGAGTAGCACGAATTATTCGAAAAGTTCATTTGCCCTAGAGTCTTGCGCTATTTTCAGGGATTTAAATCACGCCAGAAAACTCTAAAGGTCCTCGGAGAGTCGACAACTTTAGAGGAAGTCAAAGCAAAGATTTACAGCGAGATTAAATAAAAGATTATAATTATGCAATATAATCAGCATAATAAACAGCTTAATCCTTTTCAGCTTAACATTTTCCCGTCGCAAAGGGTGACTTGGCATTTGTGTCGAAATAAAACGTCCCTCGCGAGCTAAGAAAAAAAAAGAAGATGCAATCGATAGTTTGACGACAACGAAAACTGCTCACCTAGTGTCCACCGAAAGAGTCCCGAAGTACGATTTCCCGTTGGAGACGCAAAAGGCCAGCTTGAACTCCTCGTAGCTGGAACACTTCCTGGCACAGAACGTCCCGTTGCGCAAGGACTCCTTGTACAGGGTCGTGGCCCTGGCGTGCGCGCAGGAGCCGAACAAGTCGGGCCCACAACCGGGCTGATTCACGCCGCCGCCGTTCGCGAAGAAGTCGGCGTGCCCAAGGGCGCGCCGCACGCCCTGCAGGCCGCCGTTCGTGTGCAGGACCTGCACGAAGCGCGCGTCGCTCGCGTCCAGACGCTCGTCGCGCGGCGCGTCCCAGAACAGCGGCGCCGCCGGGTCCAGGCCGACGATGTACGCCGCCTCGCCGCCGAGACGCGCGCCGACGCCACCCACGACGTGCGCCCCCACGCTGTGCCCCACGAGCCGGACGCGCTCGGCCGCGCGCAGCTTCTCCACCGCGTCGGCGATCAGCGCCGCTATCTGCGGCACGCAGGCGACGAGCACGGCGTAAAACATCGCCGCGTGCCGGCTGTAGTCGGCGACGAAGACGCTGGCGTCGTCGGCGTCGAGGATCGCACTCACGATGCCGGCCATGCCGCGATGCGAGTCGCCGCTTCCGTGCGCGAGGACGTACGGCGTCGACTTGGAGTTCCAGTCGGCGGCGTCCACGGTGCCGTCGAATTCGGCCAGGTTCAGCCGCAGCGGCGCGTCGCGTCGACGCCGGTTGTAGTAATAGAGGGAAACGTCCGTCGGCGAGACGCTCACGTCGGCTTGAAACAGTTGCGCCAGTTGCGTCCGGAAGTTTCGCGCGTCCTTCGCCGCCGTCGGGATCGTTAATCCGACTAACACGCGCACATTACAAATCAACTACTGGCAACATTAACATACGCCGGACAACTTACTCGCAAACAATGCAACGAACGCCCAACTTGGCACGCGTGCGTTCATCTTGTTGGGCGGGCGATGCATGCGCACCAGAAGAGGCAGAAGTCGAGAAACAGGTTCGGGCCTCGCTCCGCTTCCGACAACGAGCCAATGTTTGCGGATCGGATTCGCAGTTTCTCAACAACAGTGAAAACGATTGGCGCGTCGCTCTCTGTCCGCAAATTAGAGCGTAAGACAAGACGAAGTGCGTTGTACGTTCAAGGACGTCTACACATATTTCTAATCGGCAATGATTTGCTTTTAATTAGATTACAATCGAATGAGTTATTACTAGTTCTTCTCATTGTCAGTATCTGATTTTTTTATGGCGAAACAACGAAATATTTTTCGATTGATTATTCCTAACCAATGCGTGACACTTGTGCAAATAGTAAATTAAATCATCTATTGGTAAGACATAACAAATACAACGTTGTGGACGTTTAAAAATCACAGAAAATCGAACTTCAACACAACGAAACGAGCAAAATTACATCGAGCGAAAGCACGACGCAAGTGACAAACAACGTGTGGCATTTGGATTCCATGTATATTTATTATTTAAAATTAATTTTCCTCTTGAAATATGCATCTGAATATTAGAAATACTCTTATACTTAATAAAATTTTAATTACAAAGGTTTGCTCGCTGCGATTCTCGCGTTTCTCGTTCTCTCGACGCGCCCAAACGTTGAAAACATCGCATCAGTTTCATTGCGTTTTGCCTACAGCTTACGATTGCTCGTCGGCGCGATCCGAACGTCGTCATTTAAGTTGCCTTAAGTTAGCGCGCTAATTTCGTCAACAATCCGGCGAACGAAGGAACGCGAAGCGAACCGAATTAATGTTCGCATCGCGAACGAACGCGCTCGTTTCGGCTACGTAGAATGCCTCCCGACGCCGCGTTCTCGCGCGTACGTCTTCGTCGCTCTCGGTAGAAGCGTATCGTGTCACAATCGAACGCTTCGTTAATTCGTACACCTTACAACACTACAACTAAGCGTTATTGATAAAGAATTACTTAAGAAAGAACGCAAAATAATTGGTTATTTATATAACAGAAAAAAAAACACGAACGCTTACTCTCCTTACGAACTACCGACGATATATTCTTGAACGTGAAGTCGCTTAAAGTGCACGAGAGTGCGCGCGCGCGCGCGACTCGATGAACACCGAACGAATGATCAGATAGAGAGAGAGAGAGAGAGTGAAGAGAGAATGTGAGCGACAGGGGGTGAGCGGGGACAAGCGCGCGATTCGATTTTCCCGACGCGAGTGGCGAAGTGTAATGTCGCGCGCGGGGGGCGGCGGATAGCATTCGGTGATGTGTCGATGGGGGGCGGCGGCGTGCTACGAGGCCATCGCGATTGCGCACCACCGCCGTTATAATTCCATGTCCTCGGCCTCGTTCTCCGAGAAGTCCGACATGCTGGATTCGCTGTCGGAGCTCACGTTCGTCTCTTGTCCGCGGAGGGCTTCTTCCGTCGCGAAGCGACGCACATATTCTACAACGCAAAACGAACACATTACATTTGGTCTGAGAAGTTAGTCGATGTGGCCATTGTCCAAGTGCAATGTGTTCGAAAGCATCTTCGATGCTGAGATTACCTGAAACTTTCTTCTTGTATTCCTCGGGTTTGTGGAGATACATCGAGGCCGCATCGCCGTTCAGCGGATCGATCGGATTCGGATAGGTGAGCAGCTGGGGCAGAAACGATTCGAAAATATTCGACAGATCTGCAAGCATATGCACGCGCCGATCAGGAGCGCAGTCGAAGACGCGTCGCCGCGATCGCCCTCACCGTACAGCGCCGTCCACGCCTGATTGATGACGTCCAGACACACGGTGCCCGACACCTCGTCGATGTTGGGGTGGTAGACGCGGTTCATGAACCCTATGCTCGGCGACTTGAAGGGGTAGTGCTCGGGCAGGTGGACGCGCACCTTCCAGACGCCGCCCTCGTAGGGCGCTGCAACACAGAAACAAGTCCGAAAAGAAGTCGCGGCGCGCGACAATCGCAGCACACAGAAAAACCCCAGACAGCCGGAACTGAATGCAGCGAGAACTTACTTCCACGTGGACCGTAAAATTTAACGCAAAAATCATTCAGTCCGCCGAGGATAGTCACTTCGTGTTTACTTTCGATTCTGCGATGCTATTAAGGATCTCTTACACGCTTCGCAATCGCACAACGACAACCGATCGAGTCTCGCGTTACGAGACACGAGAGAGCACATGCAAAACATTCGAAATGATCGTCAATTGGTGGCGACTTACTTCCTTTCGGACCATAGAACTTAACGCAAAACTCGTGCAGACCACCGAGCAGCGTGACTTCATGCTTGCTTTCGATACTGCGACGACGGAATTAAGGAAAAACAATAAAAGCATAAAAGAATAATTAAACAGACGCGCGAATTTAGGCCGAGCAGACGAAGACGCACGACGCATCAGCTGACGGACGAGAAGGACCAAGACGCGGAGTAGCGAGAGGAGGACAGCGCGCGCGTTGTTTACGATCATTTCGACAACCTCGACGAAGCCGTTTCGGGCGAGCTTTTGTTTGTTTTGCTTGCGCGAGCCGGGCGCTTGCTCATAGGTGGCGACAGAGCCAAGAGTCGGATTCGTCGCGCTCGCGCACAAAGGCGGAAAAGGATACAGCTTAATGACGTCCGTGTCCATGCGTCGTTTGCCAGCGCTGGGCGACGACATCGCGACCGCCTTCCGCGTTCACCAGCGACGAGCGACGACGACGACGGCGACGGGACTCTCTGGCCGCTGTCACGCCACCGTCATCCAAGCGACGCGGCGGCGAGCGCACGCACGCACGCTGTCAGCAGGTCCGTTTATCGCCTCGTCGGAGCGCGCAGCGAGCGACGAACAATGGCCGAACGGCGGGGACGACGCGACCGAACCGAACCAACCACCCGCTCTAATCGCGGAGATCGACTCGTCGAGCCGAGCGGACGCACAGAACACCCACGGAACAGTTGCGCGCGCGCGCGTGAGCCCGTCCGCGCCCGACGACCGTGGCAGACTGCGCGCTCGTCCCGCTCCGCGCGGCGAGCCAATCAGCTGGCGTTGGACGACGCGCGCGCACGCGCACGGCCCCATTCCGTGCGTGCGGATGCGTTCGGCGCGAATCGCAACGCGGTTTCAAAACGACGAGGAATTTTTCGATCGCGCGCCGAACACAAAGTGCGCAACAACTACAACACGTCCGCATCGTATCTCGGCCGGCAAGCAGGCAAAGTACATTTATAATTAGTCCTCGGCCGAGAAAAGCAAACGCGCACGCAATCGTCCGATAAGATTTTCCTTCGAACGCGCACACTATTTATACGCGGACGGTGAATGCCCCGAGCGCAAAACGTTCGCAGACGAACTGCGCATTAGCGTTTCAGGGATTCCCCGCGCGCGCGCGCGTCTCGTTGGCGAAATTATCGAACTCGAACCCTTCGAGAGTCGTTTACCCCCGACGGCACGAGGTCGAGGTCCTCCGCCAGACCCACCCAGACTGAAATATTAACATGCGCCGACGCATGCGATCTGCTATTTGCTTTTTAATGCGGTAGAATTGACTAGCGACTACTATCACGCTGCAGTACATAAAACATGTCCGTCCTTCGCGCGAACCGAAAACAATCAATTGACCAGGATTAAAGGGCGTTAGTGGAGATCGCTGGTGGCGCGCACGATCTGTTCGGCGAGGTGGGTCTGGTTGGGCGCGGGCGCCGAGTTGAGGATGTACTCGGAGGTCGTGATGTACAGCCCGACGAGGAGGCCGACGACGGCGGCCACGACCACGCTCCGCTGGAAAATGATGCACGTCGCTATGCACAGGCCGGCGTAGGTGGCGTAGCGCGCGAAGAGCACGTGGTTGTGGCGACTTTCTTGCGCCGAATCTGAATTTCATATTTACGAAACAATGAGAGTGTAGCAGTGGAATTAGTAGTGGAAAGTATGAACAACAAGTTTTGCATGTAAAGTTTTGTTGTATACAAAGAATTTACATGGAGATGAAAATGTTTAACCTTAATAAACTTGTCAAAATCACGATGTTAAACATTGTTCAGAATGATTTGTCAGATTTTTTTAGCATTTCTAGTAAAAATGTAGGTAGGTTCAATGTAACCTTCAAATAAATTCCTTTTTTAAAAGAAAAACTAAATAAATTGAGGTTTTGAGGCTTTAGTATGATAACAACTGATAATTCATGTTGCAACAATAAAACAAAGCCAATAACAAGTTGTAAAAATATAGTTCAAATCCATTTTGAAGAAATAAATGCATTTATAGCTCAGACTTCGTTGCATACTCACCGACACACATGTTTTCCCTCAAAATGAAGCCGCTGGCACAATTAATGCACATGTCAGGCCCGTCGCCGGTGCAGCCCGCGCAGGACCTGTCACAGTCTAGGCAGTTGTATGACCCGTCGGCGTTTACGCAGAACTGGAGCGGACTGCAGGGCGATTGGGGCGCCGCGCACTCGTTCCTGTCCAGACAGCCCTTCTCCTCGTCGGTTATCCATCCGCGAGCGCATTTCAAGCAACCTAGCGTCGAAATGTTAGTCGGCATTGGCGAAACAAGCGAATATGTTGTCAATCGTACCCGTCGGACCGGCTTTGGTGCAACTCCCCTCGCAACTTGCGTGGCACGGAGTGCACAGCAACTTCTTCTCGTCGCGATACGCCTCGAAATAGTGATTCGCGCAGGCATCGCACTTCGCGCCGGCATATCCCTGATCGCAGGAACACTGCCCATTGCCTTTTCTCGTGCCCGCTCCCCGGCACCTGCCATTATGACTGCAAATGTTGTCTGGGTAGCCATTGCACGCAGTGCAGTTATGCCCAAAATGATTCTCCGGACAGCAGCGCTCGACGACGTCAATACAGAAGTACTCAAAGAGGTCTGGATGTTCGTCCTGTTTGTGAAACCACCAATCTTCGATGTCTGCATCGTGTTGTTCATTCATTTCGTAGCACTGTGCTTGGCCCTCGACGACGTCTTCACAGACTCTTTCCTGTATCTCTACCAAGCGCACTTCGCTGCGCGAATACGTGCGCAGCTTTTCTTCCTCCCAGGCGGCATCGCCGCCCTCGAACTTGCCCTTCTCTGTCTTTTTCATACCCTGGATGAAAACCAACGTGGTCAACTTGGTGGTCAAGTTCTTTCGAGAGAGTGCAAATTTCTGGGATGCGCATGTACTTACCCGTTTGAATGAATCTATGTACAGTCGACATGCCCGACACGGTGGCAGTTTAGTTTGTTTTAATAAATCCTTCTTACTCGTCGCTAAATTGGAAGCGACTACGGTGCAGGTTAGAACTTGGAGCGCCGCAAAAATGAACAGTGTTGAATAAGAACCCTGATATTTCATATTTGACGCCGTTCGCTTACTGCCGCTGTGCACGCACGTACGCTCGCAACTTTAAAAACAATTGTTGTTTGCGTGTACGTCGTACAAATATAGTTGGGATTACGTGTATGTCGCTAATTCATTTTCGCTAAACTCACCAGTGCGCCAATAGTGTCAAATTTCCGGTAGATGGCACTACGCGTATTAAAAATATCATTTTATCATTTCAAAACAATTGTTTAAAAAGTCCAAAAAATCGCCAGGAGGTTGCATGTTTGTCGAAAGATTGAAAATTTTTTAATTGAAATTTAACTATTTTAAACGACGCAGAATTGAACGTAGATTTGAATCAATTTTGTCTCCTGTTAGTATGTTCTGAGATATTGTTCAATAACATTAAGTTTGTAAGGCAAACATTTGTGCATAGGAATGATACATTACTATTATTAACATAAATCTTGCTCTTGTCATGGTAAACCAGTGTCAGTAAATCGTACCGAAATATAGTTTTTGTCTTGCAAGACTCGCGCGCCATGACTTGTGCATATATTTATACCCTCTGCAACTTTGAGGGTCCTTGAACAGGACTCAGCCACCATATTGGTGCCCACCCCCCGCGACGTGGACGCGCCTGCCAAGAATTACTCCAGCTAAGATGTCGGCACAGAATGTGTTAATATAATGTGTAATGTGTAAATAATCTTAATATAATTGTAGATAGAAACCTGCGGCGCTGTCTTAAGCTGGAGCGTGGGGGGCAGCTGAAAGGG
>JAODGE020006288.1:0-15625 GCA_027574965.2 Ecitophya simulans
TGCAGGGGACGGGATGCGAGATGTACACTGAGACTCTGTCCCCATCTTTCACGGGCATGACTTTTCCCCAAGCCAGCGAGTAAGCTTTTGCTCATGCCAGAGAAATAGCAAAACGACCGAAAAACGCAAACAGACAAAAACCACCGTCTCAATACGCAAATCACGACCAAACGCAACACACGGGAAAACTATTCGAAATAGCCCGTCGCGCACAATTGAAAAATTCCAATTTTCCAAACCTCTGAAACCACCCAGGCAAAAAATTATTTTGTTGTTAAAGCAGCAATTTCTAAATCAAGCAAAGTTCGGTTCGAACTCTGTGGTTAACCTTTCGCACGTCAACGAGTTCCGAAATTAATATTTCTGGTGTGTCGAGTTTTGTAGTTGCTCACGTTTAACATTCCCAACTAATAGTGACAATCAGCTTTTTTTGAGATCTAACGTGTGATCATGACGTGTGAAAGTAAATTACTAACGATTTGATTAAAAGAACACAACACACCATGCCATCAACTCGTACACAGCCCACCAAATTTAACAACAATTTTGGCGTGTCGGCGTTTAGAATTTAACGTTTAGCATTGGCTCTCTTACTACTAGATTTACGTTTCTTGACATTATCATAAACATACACGTGTTGTTGTGTTTTGCGTGTTTTTAACCCTATCGCATGGTGTTCGGACTGTTTGCGAATAAAAAAAATTATTAGAGCATTTTCTCAACACCAAGCAGTGTAGATAAACTGTATTTAGTTTTTTTGGGGTTTAGAGTATATTCTTACTACGTTTTAGCGCTATAGACAAAATTAGAGCACAGACTAATATAATTTAATTTTATAATGAAGTAAATTGCATTTCTACCAATATCACCTCGTTTTACTTTATATAGACTGCGTTTTGTAAACTGTAGCATACATTCACAATCTAGTGCACATTACAGCAATTTATAGGAATTAATATTCTACAATATCATAGATATTTAATATAAATAAATAATTGGGGCTTTTATATTTGATGGCCGTTGTAACTTTACAGCGCATTCGATTTGATGTATGATTAAACGTTTGTTTCAATTATTTCGTAGATTATTCGTTCGTAGTTGAATGCATCGTATTATGTTTTTGCATGTGTATAAAGTGAAATTAATTCAAGACCAGTTTTTCGAATCAGTTAAATTTTCAATTGTGCTTTCAATTTTTTCACCTGAACGTGTAAAAGACGCGCTTGATTTAATCCAATTTACAATCTTGAAATGCTTTCGCTTAACTTTCGATGTGCAGAGACGTGAGCCTTAGNAAGACGTCACTTGAACCTCCGACGTCCAATTTTTCAATAACTAATCCTCGATTAACGCCCGTTTTCTTTCTCATCGCGCGTGTGTCTCGCAGATTGTGCTTCACGAAGCTGAAACTCCTCCTGCTGGCGATCGAGGTGAAGGGCAGCGAGGGCGCCGACACGAAAATTTCGATTAATCCTCGGGGCGCAAAGATTGTGGCAAATACTCAGGGATTCTTTATTGCGCAATCCGCCGACGAAGTCAAGAGGTGAAGAATAGTTGCTGCAACAATTTCCTTTAACATTCGCCGCCATTCGTTCGGCTAAATCAAAACAAAATTTTCTGTCCGCAGGGCGTGGTTCTATTGCAAGGCTTGTCACGACGAGATCAAGGACGAAACCCTGATTAAGAAGTGTAAATGCAAAAACTGTAAGTCCATCTCTCTCACTTTCTTCGCAGCAATCTTTGTTCAGCCTACGTGCGAATAATCTTAATCCTTTCTTGCCGACGGATGAAAAGTGGCAACGTTTTAGCGAATCTTTGTTGACAAGAGCAAACACTGCCGTCAAAAACAAACAATTACGACGTACTTAATAAGTAATACTTAATGTCTAAACATCTCTCGAGGAAGGACGATGAGCCCGATCGCGTTTGTCATTCTCTGTGCCAACATTTTTAACGTACCTAACCCAATTACTCGTTCTTGACAAAATTCTGTGCTAACATTATGATGTCTGATTTTGATCCAAACCAATTGATTAACAAACAATCACTTCTAGTGGCAGTTCAACAACGTAACTGGTTGTCCCATGACTTAGGTAATTCAACAGATTGATTAATAATAATAGATCTGTCTGATTAATTATTATAGATCCCGATGCTTGATGGATCAGCTCGATATTTTTTTGAGTCTATTGTACTTATCTCTATTTTAACTGTTTATGTTTTTTTTTGTTTTGAATTATGATTTGGAGTTTGAGAACTTCATTTTCACTTTTCCGATTTTCTAAGTTTTGGGAAGCTTTTGGGCGTTAACATAACACCATTTGTAATATTTTCTGCTGGAACATTTCTATTCTTAAAAGTTTTCCAAAGCAATTTTGCGGTCATGTCAATTTCGAGGTGACCGTTATCAAAATTTTTCTCACAGGATGGACATGATTGAATGTTAAACAATTAATCATAGCAAATGTCATCGGAAAATGCGTAGTTATTCTTTCCTTATGTTATATTTCTGAAATTTTTGGTTTTGTTCTAAAATCATTCTTTGGTTCGTTAGTTTTGACTTCTCTGTAAAGTCGAATTTACTGGTTTGTCACGTTGATTATATTTATTAATAAGTATAAAGATACTGCCTGTCGGAATGTCTTTCTGGACACACATTCTGAATCCTCTTTATATGCACACATTTCTATATTTATATATTATCTAAATATTTATATATTTAAATGCATGCGGTTATAGGCTTTTCTTTTGAAAAAGTGAACGGCCAATTTAAAATCAATATGTTGACATTGAATCGTACTCATAGTAGTGAAACAAAAGAAAACAACTAACGCCAGTTGTTTTTTAACAAAAGACAGTGAATTGTCTAGAATTTTATGAATAAAGCATCACAATTTACACTCACTTACACGAAAAACATAAACATGTATCTATATTTGCTGTTAACAATCGATTTTGATATTATTTTTACATTTTCCAGTCATTACTGCTCCACTTTTCCAACATTTTATTAACCAAAGAATGATATTGTTTCGAACTTCGATTAAAACATAGGTGTACTTTATTGTTATGTTTTTAATGATTAATTATTAGGTTATACCATCATCACTTACGTAAAAAGCAAATAAATGTGGATTTGTTAAAACTGGAAAACTTAAGGACAATATTTTTTAAAAGATTTTTTAGTTTTTTTTTATTAAAATATGTTGATGGTACGTCCATATCACTTACATTAGTACCGTCGCGTGAAAACATCCCAACAGCTTCCCAATCGCTTAAATAGTTTTAGCAAAACAAGTGAAACATGACAAAGTACTCGACTCATGCCACGATCAAACATTGAACATGGAGCGATAACATTGCGATCGCAAGACGTTCATAAAATACACTAACCGACCACATGCAACCCAATTACATGCCATATGATACGCTCTTACACATAACATTGATTGCATTGATTTTTCAGTTCAGTTTCCCCATGTCGCTCTCACCTTATCTCTCTTGCAATCGCGCGCTCAAGTCGGATCGATTGATTATTTTGGGCTGCTGTACATATTGTGATTTTTGTGGTACAGTGAGAGAAGTGTTTTGTTTTGGGTTTGGCTTTTTTTCAGATGTTGGTATGATGATGATGCAGTCAGGCATGGTGAAAACAGGGCTTAATTCCACCTATCACACATTGTTGGAGGGTAGGATACACCCTTCTATCATTTCTACCATGCTCAGAGCTGCTTTAATACTTTACGTTAACATTTTCGTGCAATTGATTAACAAACTCATGTTCCCATACATTCTTCTAACTTTAGATGATCGATAAAATCAAAAACCGACACAAAATTTACTTCAAAACGACCAAGATGGTATTTTGTTGTAGTGTTTTCTCCTCTCGTTTATTTTTGATTCAACGATTTTACTCGACACTACACAAATCACACAAACGCAGTGAACACAAAATTGACTTGAAATTATGAAAAAACGAAACGATTTACGATCGTGCGAACCGACAAACCAAAAGACAGAAAATAATTCGAATGTATCGGAACATCAAGGATAACTTTGATACTTTTTCTGCTTGCGCGTAACTCGTTGATCAAGTTGAACAAGTTTGTTCTATTGTTCGCAGCTATATGTGCGTTTTTTGTTGTAACATTTTTACTTGACAAACGTTTGTTGGAGTCGTAACCAAAGTTGCAAAGCTCGCTTGAATACGCTTTCGAGGCAGGACGTGCGCCATTTGCGAATGTTTGCGTACGTCCACGCCGCCATACTGCTCTTTTCCTTTACGTTAACGTTTTACTTGCTGTATCGCTGCGTTGTGACGTAAACTAACCGAAACGAAAATGTATTATACGTTTTTCAACCGTTGTATAATACCAAGAAGGCGAAACAGACATTCGTCTATGTCTCCTCGCAAAAAGGACCAATTAAGTAAAGCGAGGAGGCAAAAAATGAGAAAGCTAATAATGCACAGCTTCTATACTATTACACCCACTTGTTCTATCGATGCTACGTGCGCCGAGTAGACGTTTTATTAATTGGTAAGAACTTAAAAGCTTTTATTAGGCGACTCAAAGTGGAATCGAAGGATTTTGAGCGTAGGCCAAGAGCGACGTGCTATAGAACAATGATTTTCAAATATATCTACATATTGGACAGGATACTATAACAATAGTTTGCCAAACGAGTGACGAAATGCAGTTGTGAATGCAAAAGTGAAAATGCGTTGGGTGACAAGATGACGACAAGATGGCGTCGTCCCCAGACCCTTGCAAAACAAGACATGAACTAGTTGTGTTCTTTAATTTTGTTGGACTAACCGAATGATTTTTGTCTGACATCGCTTTTTAGTGGCCACATTCAGGAAGGGTGTTCGTGCCATTCAAATGGTCGGCCGAGCAAGTACGTAACGTATACAATTCTAATTTTACATAAAACTGACCCTGATTTTACTCATCTCAACTTCATTTAACACATTACACCCCACAACGGTAACAAACAGTGATTTTATTGATTTTATCATACTCCAATCATTGCAATCTCATCGTTGTAACAAACCAGTATCGGGCCATTCAATTTTGTGATTATTTTTTAGTTTTTGCGTGCGTGTGCGTGCGTGTGGTATTGCCTAATTAAACTCATTAGCGCGTCGGATCACAACGTTGATGCCGCAATGTGAGATCAATGCGGCGCGATCGTGTGTGCTCGTCGTGAGATTATAAATTTTAGCCGTCTGTATCGTTGTCGTTAAAACGCTCAAGAAGCAATGATGTCGTCGTGTAACCGTGCGAATGCGTATTTAATGTCTAATATGAAACAACTTACGTGCTTTACCTGTCTCGTCTGAATGTTGTGTGTAATGTCGGAGAAGCAAATCAAATGAACGCATAGAAAATCAGTCTGGAACTTTTTCATTTCTCGAATACTGATGTTTTGCGTCCAAGACAAAATGGCGGTTGACTGTTGTGTAAGTGTTGTACGTGTGACAAGAAATTTTTCTTTCTCTATCAACTTTATTTCAGCAAATGTATGTTTCGACGAATTATTCTCCGATTTTGGTTAACACACGAAAACTATACTATCTTCTGAAAGAACTATAGTTTTTTTTAAATGGTCTTTTGGTGTGTTTATTTTTTAATACTTATTGTGTACTAGATCGACAAACGTATCATGTAGATATTACAAGTTACAAATCTCTGTGAGTTCTTACAAGATACTCGTACATAAAGTGTTGTAACGTATCAGTGTTTCTTTAATATAATTAGAATTTTCATTCTAAGCAATCGCTGAAATTATTAATTACTTATTATCTTTACGTGTTGTTGTGTACAGAGTGTTTCGAAACAGTCGATCGTGCGCAAAGTCACACTGACTATAATATTTTGGAGCTTGTTTGCTTGTACATACAGTTAAAATATTGCAAAACGTGATAAAGTAAATCGTCACACAAATCATCAATGTTATGAATAAGCTTTCAAAGTTTTATAATTAGTCGCTGTCATACTGTGTTATTAACTAAGAATAGTCGATGTGTATGTATAGTTAGGACATGCTTTCCTAGACAGGAAAAAAGTTCGACGAACATTTCTGGGAGTTTGTTCAGACGTTCCAAGAGTTCAGACTTATCGGATTAGGCGGTCATTTCACGACACCGTTCCTCTTATTTTACTCTTTTAAAATCCTACACACACGAAGTTTAACACACTAATAGAAGAAGCATTGAAGTTTTACTCATTATTTTCCATCTATCACGATGGCATTGTTTTTTAAACGTCGCTCACGCCGACGCAGACGAGGACATCACGTTGCCAAGTAAGTTGACAGTGTTTTTTTTGTAGCCGTGATGGATAATGCTCGTACGTGTGAACCGACCAAGTGCAATCAGACAATGTCTGAGCCCGCGCCCTCCGCGGAATGCGTCGCATTTTATACTCATCGTTAACCCACCCCTTCTCATGAGAATCACCAATACGACACCCTCCAGAATAAACGAACGTATACCAAGTCTACCAAACATTCGCACTGTACATTTATCGACACAATCGAGGATAAAAGTACATTTTCGATAACGTATAACATATATAAGTCGATGTCCCACTATAGAAGGGAACGAACGAAAATCAAAAGATCAGAAATCATTCGCTCAAATGTGAATAATACCGATTCAGATTAATTTATTTTTTTATCTCTTCTTCTTTTCTCTGTCTGTAATTCTCTCTATCTCTTGGTCTATCTGTATATCTTGAACGACACCCTTAACTACCCCATAGATAGCATATGCAAAATGACGTAGTGGTGCGGAATAAAGAGTTGAAGTAAAAATAAATGTTAAATGGTGTTAAACGTATAAGATTAAAGGTGTATAATACATTTCTTTGCTTTAACAACTCATATTTCGGTAATCACCAGAATCTTTCTTCCGATATTAATTCTACAGACGATTATGAGTTGTTGGGGTAAATTAGGTGGTGTAAAATGAGCGCATGCTGCTGTTAAATGCATGATGAATGTGGGTACTCTTGTTCTGATCTACGTTATGTACGTAAACCCCGGTCTTGTCGGATTCTTTGTCTTGGGAAGTCTTGCGGAATGCGGTGCATCAAGTCAAGCATGTGATCTGCACGTTTCAACTTGTAGCATAAATGTAGTTATAGCACGCTAGATGTAGATATCACACTTAGAATTATTACCGAAGCGAAACTTTTTCAACCAACGTTTCATATTGCATCACAAAACAATGTCATGAGTTGGAAAAGTTTCGTGTTTTTTTTTGTAGACTTAGCAAGCAATTTTCGTTGATATTGAACATTTGATTTCTCACTTTGAAGTTTGAAACATACTTTAAGACGTTCGACGTAATAGATGTGTTAGACAAACTTGTGGTTACAGATGACCACCATCCTCCTCCCACCTTCACACCACCAGAGTTACCCAAGAAGGTTCACGTCAGAGGTATTCTTATTGTTTTGTACCATCCAAAGCAGAAATTTCGTTGTCAGTCGGAGCATTTTTGTTCGTTCACAATTATTTGTTATCACGGTCCCTCTAAGTACATTTTTTGCACTGCAATTTCTGTTCGTTGACGTTGAGTGTAGAATCATTCATAGAATTTTATTTTGTTTCAAAATTACTCACGCTGGATATTGTCACATTGTCATTCCAGCTTTGCAACTGGATGTGGCAAAGCTTCCTTGTTTCAGATTAGTGCACATTCGTTTGTTTTTGTAGAAAATGTTACATCCATTCAAATGGAAGCGCTTCTTGATAACTCTGCAAAATATTCTCCCGGAAGTCCTCGTAGAATTGCAATTTATCCTTCGTAGTTCGTTTGTAGTCTCGTCGTTACGAGATGTGCACCAATTCTGTGTGTCCATGCGTTTATTGTCTACTGTCGATAGGAGCTTTGTAACATACTTAGTAACGTGTTTCTCTTGATGTGCTTTTCCAGGTGACCTGAACCGCCTACCCGAGGAGCAGTACTGTAAGTTGGCAAACAGTTTAAACCCTTTTGCACAAAACAAAATGACCGCACAAATCAAACGAACCGTAACGATGCGCGTACAG
Source organism: Ecitophya simulans (assembly GCA_027574965.2). Classification (NCBI taxonomy): domain Eukaryota; kingdom Metazoa; phylum Arthropoda; class Insecta; order Coleoptera; family Staphylinidae; genus Ecitophya; species Ecitophya simulans. The sequence continues at coordinate 8,062 of JAODGE020006288.1, forward strand.
CAGGGAAACAATTAATGCGTGTGATATTTTAGTGAATCAGAGAAACCACATGCACCGAAACAGCACGTCGATTCCCAACTCGAATATGATCAACTCGACGAAGCAGGTGAACAAAGTGAAGCCGACCGTGAACCGCAATCCGGGCGACACGACCGTTTCGCCCGGTTACAACTCCAGGTATTTTTTGTGCATTCGTACACTATCGCAACAATCACGTTCATTATTCGAGCATAGTCCGATGCGAGAACATTCGATGATGCACATCTATCACGTTTTGAATTTGCTTTTGTACAACATTCGACTGCACACTCTGATACAATATTGCAATTCAAACAATCGACCCACTCAATATACAGCCAAAAACCACCGAGCTCTCAACCAGTGTAATACGATGCGTTGGTAAAATGACAAAAGGCTACTTGAAAGGACACGCGACACAAAAACAGACACACAACGCGAGTTAATTGTTTACTTTCGTTTCACGCTAAACTATACGGTTTGCGTTTTATCATTTTGAGAGATTTGTTTATTTTTTTATTTGGTTCCTTAACAAAATTGATCTATCGAAACCGACGAGATGGTGTGCTATCAGCAGTGTGCTATTTTCAGAGCGCCGGAGCAGGAAACCACATCTTATGCCGGCTATCAACTTGCCTATGAAGTCAAAAAACTCATGTACGCTTATAGCTCTTACTAACACTAAACTATCCTGCTTGCGTGCCTGCCTCTTACCGTGCTCGCTGCCTGTTAATTGTTTATTGTTTTAGCGCGTGCGACAGTACTGACCGCCTTGTTTTGATTTTCTTATTACGTACAATCCGTCTGTTCTGTGCCGACCAATAGCCACAAACTCTACTTTCGTAAACGTCAAAAGGCCGCCTAAACATTGGCATTAAACTTTTTCGTGCTTTTATTGTGTTTCTATTCGATTTAAACATTTGCGTGCTTCTAACTTTAAGCCACTAACTCGCTTAATTTAGTTTATGCTTCAAACTAACGAAATGCGTTTTCATTTGATTACCGCGTTACTTTTTATAACTTATTTTAAAATGATACAACGTTCCAGAGTTGGTACATAGGTCTGCTGATAGTCCGACCATGTTTTGATTTCCAATTCGATGATTAGCCCTCACTTTATTACTACCCTGACTGACTGTACTTTACTATATATACTAACGTGAATGTGAGGTGTGAATAACATGCACTGATTTATAATATTCTTCCCTCAGACGCATGATACAAACGATAATTTGATGTGATAAATAAACATAACTTGATTCTGATTAAAACCCCTGGTATTGGTAATGTGCATGCTAGGAAGTGGTCCGAAATGTTTTGAATTTTGCAATAACTTTTACTGTACAAATATTTTTACTCTGTGAGATCAATGTGCATTAATGTGTCCCTTTCAACTAGGAAAATTTTGATTTTGGTTTTTTGAATTTTGCGACCTTACATTTTACAATATTGATCCAAGTGTTGAATTGCAATTGGGAATGATGAATGGTGCTAGTTTGCATTTAGTGCAAATTTAGAAAGTTATGTAGTCCTCCGGGAAGCTAGCCTTTGATCTATAAGTGGCTGACTGTTTTTGTGTGGGTGTCGGAAAAGGTGGTGAGTGAGTGTTCGGGGATGTTCTAGGCCGACGAGTCGCACCAGCGGCAGCGGAAATCAAAACAGCAACGGGGTCGCTCTACCCGTTGGTCTGGCAGATGACCAGGCTAAAGATTTCGACTTTGAAAAGACTGAAATGAAGTACGACAGCACGGGCATGTTTCATTGGGGGCCAGCCAAGAATCTCGAAGATTGCATACTTGTACGTACTGTTCAATGTCATTATACACATATTATCAGCAACGGGCAGAAATTGAAATACATCTCTTGTTATATCGATTTTGATCGTTAGGATCGCAACCAAGCGGCGATGACAGTCCTCAACGGGCACGTAGTGGTGTGCCTCTTCGCTGATCCAGACTCTCCATTGATAGGCCTGCGAAATCTGGTAATGCCACTGCGTGCGAGCAATTTCCACTACCACGAGCTAAAACATGTCGTCATTGTGGGATCTGTGGATTACATTCGACGCGAGTGGAAGATGTTGCAGAATCTACCGAAGATCTCGGTTCTAAACGTAAACGGCTTTCGAACCTTCTGTTCGATCAAATTGTCGAACGTTGTGCTTTTCAGGGATCTCCGCTGAGTAGAGCAGATCTGCGGGCGGTCAACGTGAACTTATGTGATATGTGCTGTATTCTGTCAGCAAAGGTGCCCAGCAATGACGACCCAACGTTGGCCGACAAAGAAGCTATCCTCGCTTCGTTGAACATCAAAGCGATGACTTTCGACGACACCATTGGTGTGCTTAGTCAAGCGAACGGCGAGCAAGACACGGCCACTCCGGTTGGCAGTCCTATTGTCTTGCAACGGCGAGGTTCAGTGTACGGAGCCAACGTACCAATGATTACTGGTATGATAGTCTCCAATCACATTGGTCGAACTACTCGCACACACTGAGGACATTATGTTTTTAGAACTGGTCAATGACAGCAACGTACAGTTTTTGGATCAGGACGACGACGATGATCCTGACACCGAACTTTACCTCACGCAGCCGTTTGCCTGCGGCACTGCGTTCGCTGTCAGTGTCTTAGATTCACTTATGTCTACTGTGAGTATCTGCCGACAGGTAACGCACAATGAAAGAATTGATTCTCATCGCATTTTACTATTGCAGACATATTTCAACCAAAATGCCTTAACGCTAATCCGATCATTAATCACCGGAGGCGCGACGCCCGAATTGGAATTAATTCTGGCCGAGGGAGCAGGCCTTCGAGGCGGATACAGGTGGGTGCCCAAACTTGGGGAAACTGCTTCTGCCGTTCCCGCAATAATTTACTTCTATACATTGCATTTGATTCGTAGCACAACGGAAAGTCTATCGAATCGCGATCGATGCCGCGTTGGCCAGATATCCTTGTACGATGGACCTCTGGCTCAGTATGGCGAGACAGGCAAATATGGAGACCTCTTCGTTGCCGCCTTGAAACAATTTGGTATGCTATGCATAGGTCTGTATCGATTCCGAGACACTAGCAACTCTGCGGACGCCAGCAGCAAGCGATACGTCATCACGAATCCACCTGACGACTTCCAGTTGCTACCGACTGATCAGGTACTGATTCACCTTGCGCCTGCCCGATGCAATGCTGTTGTGAACAAATGGCGTCTTTTTCAGGTGTTTGTTTTGATGCAATTTGATCCTGGCCTGGAGTACAAACAAGTCCGAGGGAAAACGACAACTGGTCAAGGCAGTGGCACTGGAGGTGGTGGTTCCAACAAAGACGACAACTCTTGACTACTGCTTTGTAGCGCCCTTACGGACGGACCATACTCGTACATTTAAAAGTCTCGACGGTGACGTTTGGTCCAAGTTTACTTACCATTCCACAATACCCAGTCGCTGCATTACTCGCATTCAAATGCACTCCGAAGTCAAGCGACCGGCAGGATTTAGTTTATTGTTTGCGCACAACACGCTATTGATTTACATTTACACGACGAGCGCAGTAAACCTTCGTTTGAGATAACCAAAAGCAATAAAATTGACCTGGTATTGTTTGTTTTTGGTTTCGTTTCACGCACATTTCAACAAATCAGGTGAATTATGATGGGTGTTGATCAGAAATGGCGAGAGGGCGCTACATAAATCAAAGATAAACTTAAAACTACAACCGACAAATATTAAACGAGTTAATGATAAAAGTCACGCACCGTCGCGCGGAAGAATCAAGATCGAGAAAGAAAGTGAGGATGCACATGTGCAAATATCTGAATTTCAATTTAATCGTTCTGAAGTAGCTACTTACAATTAGATTTAACCCGTTTTTAAGTTACCAAATAGTTTTTACAATACTTTCAAAATGATGTGCGCAAGATGGAAAGCTATAATTAGACTGATGGTTGCATGGTAGTCAAAAATGAAAGTCTGTACAATCTGAGCTTTTTACGTAGGATGTACTTCTGTACTCTGTTCACGATTACCTAGGGATACGTGTTACATAGCAAATTAAGGATTACGACTCGGCAAAGACACATCTTATTAGTTCAAACAAACGATAAAAACTTTTTCAGCTACGGCTGACGCAAGTTGACGTTGAACACAATCAAGATACCACAAATTGTAGACATTACTTCACTAAACCTTAACGACTCTTATTGACTAGTACCAATTGACTAGGGAACTACGATGAATTACGATACCTAACTACGAAAATAACGAATTTGCGAGCAACATGTTTTTCACACAGTTACACGTAACGTCGACTGACCGAAAATGTTTTTCTACAATGTAATAAGATCATTCGCGCAAGTCATTGAATACCCACGTTAAATAATATCAACAATACATTTAATGAATAAAATTTATTACGTACGATTAGAACAACTAAAAGCTAAAGGCATTAAACATTATTAAACATCAGTAGTCGGACACGTGACACATGGAGACACATTCGAAACGAGTACACGTGTGACACACACACTCACACAAGCAACTACACACTTGTAAGATATGTAAATTGTAAAAATTTATATTGTGATATTGTATATAATTAGAGATGAGTTTTGCGCCCCCAGGTTTGTATGAATCATTCGACAAAGGAGCGCATTCGATGACAGGCAAGAGGTGCAGATATATTTACATTTTAATACATCATCGACGCTGGAGTTTCTGTGTGTGTTCATAATCTATTGATGGACGTTATTGCGGCTTCGTTTCACGTAGCGTAGACGTTATTTCTTATATGTTTGGACGCTGACACGTGTTTGCTACCACGAATATTCAAGAAGACGACGTAGGTTAATAATGCCACTTGATGCACGGTATGTTTGTTAAATATGTTATTAAACATTGCAAATTCTAATAGAGTTATCCAGAGTTGTCCGCTGCTTGTTTGTGTCTTGTTTTGCGGCAAACAATTCGTATTATCAAATTAAATTATGTATGTAAAAAGTTTAAACGCAAAAAGATGTTATAAATAAGATGAATACACCAACTATGTCATAATGCATACGTTAAGTCCAAAGATTGTCACGCCCATTCACAGAATGCACACTTTGACAAAGATAGCCAGCCATAGAACATGTACGATTTCTATCGATCAATATTGTAGCTGATGCTTTATTGTTGCTAATCACGATGAAACAGGGTTCATTATACACATGAAACACTACACGATTGACAAGTTTTTGGCAAAACTTTACCACGTTTCGAACTTACCACTCATCACATCGATTTTTTTTGCCCTCAATTGTGTTTTGCGTTGTTTTATTGCATCTTCGTGGTAGGTGCGTAGCAAACATTTTGAACAATGTTTCATGTATTTGCTAATCAGATAGACAACCACTTGGACTGATGATTTTTGTCGCACGTTAGTCAATGTACAACCATATACAATCTTCGTGACTTTGTTTTGTTTTGGTTTCGAACTTGAGACTATTGTAGGATTGCCATGTTAACGAAAGCGTAGTTGTGCACATTGCATTGTTACAGCCAACTATAAATTATTTATGAAGTAAATTACAGAGAACACAACACAACGCAATAGTCGGTGTCGTCGCGATTTAAGCAAACGCAAATTAAACACGTAGACTTACGATTACGATAATAAACACTTTAAACTAAAATGAATCAATCTTCGGATAGCGATATCTCGACACAAATAAAGACAATGTCATCTCAGCAGAAATCAATCATTTACTACTTATCCAGTCAGTACTCTTTGTAAAAATCATTTAAGGCGTAAACGAGATGATGAAACAAAGGCGCAGACAAAAATCAAGCAAAAAAATACAACCAATTCACTTAAATGTTGTACACGCTTATTAATTATGATTACATCATATGGACATGATTAAAATAATTATGATACGATGATAGCATAAATAATAAAACTCTGGGCGCAGCCATAATGCCATAACTGTCAATGCCAATGCGAGATGTCCCGATGGCGAGAAACCAGTAATTCTAGGCTCATTGCGAGATTCGGCAGAAAGTTGGGGAAATGTGACCGAGTCCAGAGTTTAGTTACTTGCGTGCTTTTTTAGATATTTTAATAATATACATATAAATTTTCTACATACCAGTGATATACATTAAATATTATTGATTATTATTGAACAAAAATATGATAATATTTTGCTCTGAGTGGATATTATCATTTTAATATTGCACCGACGGGCAATTAACAAAAAAAAAGTAACTAATGTTGTTGATGTTATATGATTGTTAAATACAGATGCAAAATTGTACATATATAAATTGTGCGATATTCGAAAATAAAAACAAGAAAATGCTCTATTATTACTTGTCTGCTTTATTGGCTCATCTTAAAGAATTAATCCTTATATTTAATTGTTATTGATTAAAACGCAACTAATTGTAAGGTATAATGGATGAAGCGCATGGAAACACTAGCCGTAGATGAGTATTGCAAAGTGAACGTTTTTCTACTCATTTAATTAACTTCGCTTTAAATAACAAATATTAAAATCAAACATTACATTTTTTAACACATCTTCGTTATCTTTTAACTTTTGCGCCGTTGCAATAAGAGACGATGTGTTCTGGTTCCTTTTTACGCTGGACAATTTACGTTTCGCCTTGTATAATTCACTTGTCTTTAAAATCCCAATAACTAACAAGGAGCAAAGAGCAACCTTCAGTGTCATAAGAAACACGTGCCTTTTGATTTGATTTTGCGCACAGTGCCAATTTTCTACAAAGTCTCAATTTTCCATATTATTGTTTCGCGCAAATAATGCAAAATTTACTTTGCAAATTTTGTAAACGTTGATAGTAAATGATGACATCTATATTCAATCAAAAGATATGGTTTCTATTATTATTAATAAAAACGAAATTGTTATTTCAGGGTAATACATTAATCTCAATTGTTTAACGCTGTATATATTTATGGCTATCCGACATTATTACAATATTCTTCATTGGGAACATTCGAACATTTGTGAATTTTAAACAAAATGTTTGTAGGGATTATAGACGAAAATCGTCTCCTGATTTGCCTGTCGCTACATAATTTTCCAACGAACAAATATTAGTAATCATGGCGAGGAATTACGTTTAATTAAATATAACTGCAAACATCTGTTTTATATTCCAAACTATCGAGTTTTTCGAAATATCACATTTCTGAGCATGTGTATTCTAATATTTATTGATGGTACTTAATAGGTGGTTAATAGCCTAAGTGTATAGCTTTAAGGCTGCTATATGCACGTGAAGTTTCTTCCAAAAGTGCAAGACTTCACACATTAATAACGCTTAATTGCTAATTGGAACGTGTTAAATTGTGTGAACCTTTTGCAGCTAACCAATTACATGTGCAATCTTAAATCTTTTATATACACATACATTTCGCTGTATATAAACATCTTTTTCCTGAACACATATCACTTTTGTATCAAACTTTACCCAAAGTATATTTGCCAAAATGACGATTCCGTATTACAACATACTTGATGTTAGCCAGTATGGTTTGAA
>JAODGE020006293.1:0-18278 GCA_027574965.2 Ecitophya simulans
CTCTTCCTCCTCCTCCTCCGGTACCTCTGTTTCCTCAGCGTCGTCGTTTTCAGAGACCACTGTTTGGTTGTCCCATGCGTCGTGGTCGACGGGACGCATCCCACCTTTCTTACCCTTTGCGTTGGACTTCCAGCCAATGGGCACCTCCACATCGTCATTCTCCTCCTCATACTCTTCGTCGTCGGTGTGGCCGCCGCGGCGCCGAGGTGGGGTCGCCTTCTTTGCAGCGGTGCCCCTCCGCCCCTTCGTGGCTGGTTGTGCAGTCTCCTCTTCCTCATCGATCTCACTAGCATCGTCCTCCTCATACTCCTCCTCCTCCACAACAACAGCGTTGCGCTGTTTCCCCTTCACAGGCTTTGTGGGTTTCTTGGAGGACTTACCGCGATCAGGCTGCAGGACCTCCTCTTCCTCTTCCTCCTCCTCCTCGACCTCGTCAGCTGGTGTGGCTGCGGCGGGTGGTGGGGCCCGGCCAGTTTTCTTCACGTTCTGCCCACTAGGAGCCTTCCCCTTTCTGCGGGTTGGGGTGGTGGCATGCACCTCTGCCTCCTCGTCTTCAGCCTCCGCCTCCTCCTCTTCGTCCTCCTGCACTTTCTTTGCAATTCTTGCCGCGAGCTTCGACTTCGCGGAGGTCACATGCCGTACGGTGACGTGCCCTCGCCCACTCCTAGGTGCCGTGGCAGGGGCTGCCTCTTCCTCAGCCACCTCCTCCCCGGCTTGATCAGCGTCTGCCTCCGTGACGGACCCTGCGTGCTGGCCAGCGCTGTTCCTCTTCTTGCCCGCAATCACAGTCAGATCTGTGAGCCGTGCGTCGCTCCCATACTTGCGCCTCTGGTATTGCTCATGCACGCGCCGCTCGTGTCGGCTCGTGTGCCACCACGCGCCGGAGTCGCCCGGGGCCCCGCTTCCCTCCCCAGCGACCGAGCGCCTCACCAGCTGCGGCCCGTACCGCCCCTCCTCTGCGCCAGCGCCGTCGGCCTCCTTGCTGCCATCCTCTGGGGCCGCACTGGGTGGTGGCAAGGTACTTGTGTCGCGGGCACCCAGGGCCGTGAGCTGGGCGGTCTCACTGCGGCCCTCCGGCGGCTTGTCGGGCTCCGACATGAGTAGCTTGATGAAGTCGTTTTTCCCCCCTCGCTTTGCGAGCACAAAGGCCTCGCCCAGCCCGAGGCCGTCCTCCTGCGCACTGGGGAGTCCCTTCAGCATGTCGTAGAGGGTGATGCTGGCGACTGTGGCGCCGGTCAATGCCTCCATCTCCACACCGGTCTTGTACTCGTCGGTTGCGACTGTGCAGAAGCAGTAGAGGATGCTGTACTCTGACCTGGCGGAGAGGGGAGACGGCGGTGAGCTACGCTTGCGCAGCACGACGCGATGTGGTAGTGAAGAGGGTCGCACGCCGCCGCTGTTTGACACGACCCTGCGCCGGAAAGTGAAGGAGCACTTTTGAATTGGGATTGGGTGGCAGAAAGGGATCAGCATGCTGGACTGCTTCACGGCGGTGGTGCCCGCAATCACGGCGGTGGCGAAGAGTGGGCCCTTCTTGCTAGTATAATACTCCTCCATTTGCGACACATGACCACAAGCGCTGCCGCTCTCCTGCGGCTTGCGCACCGCTGGGGTGAGGGTCTGTTTCATGTCTTCCAGGAGAGCGTTGGCGACGGCAGGGACGATGACAGTAGCTACCGCAGTGGCGAAACGGTAGGTGGGGCGCTTGGTGGTGATGTCCACCATGCGAGGAAGCTGAGTTTGCGGGTCCACATGTGTGGAGCCGACCGCTGTCATGAGCGCCCCACTGCCGTGCGTCGTATCCTCAGCGGTCTTTGTAGTATTGGCTGCCTTGGTCCCTTTGCTAGAGGAAGGTTTGCCGCTTGACGATGAGCGGCGGGCACCACGCTTTAGTACCTTGCGGCGTGAGGGTGGCGGCTGCTTCTTCTTGGCTAGCAACGCACCTGTGAAACGCAGCATTGTGGTAACGCTTCTTGTGTTCCTCTCTCTCACGTCCTACTTCTCTTTTTTTATTGTTTTATCTATGTATATGTGTATGCGTGTGGCGTGTGTGTGTGTGTGTGCTTCGGGCGTATTCTCTTGTCAGCCTTTGTCTATGGTAAGAAATGTATGTGTGCACGTTGTTTCGAGTCTTAGCTCTCCTGTCCCCTGTGAAGACAGACTTGCACTCACGACAGAGAGAGTGCGACTGTGTTTGTGAAAAGGTGTGTGTGTGTGGGGGGGGGGGGGGGGGGGTTAGCGCTTCCTTGATTGAGCGAGAGAACGCTACTGTGCTTCACTGTGGTGAGTGAACGACCGTTTCGGTGTGTGTCGATGGTGGTCTCCGTGCAGACCTTGGAGGGTGGTGAATCGCTTCTAACAAAAATTCGTCAGCATATGTGCAGTAGCAATATTATTATGTGTGAAGGCAGATTTGGGGAGAGGAAGAGGAGGAAGTAACATGGTCATGTTTGCACTGTTTTTTAAGACATCTGGCCCACAAGACGATAGTGGAAATATGCAGAGTTTTTTTTCTAAGTGAATACAAGTCGGGCCCCTCTACGTAGATAAAAGCAGACTGAGCTCTATATGTGTATGAAGAAGGAAGTGATGGTCTCAGCGTCCACAAACACCTTCACAGTTTTCTTTTGCGCGTGCGTGTGTGTGTGTGTGTGTGTGTGTGTGTGTGTGTATCTATCCTTCTTGTCCGTCACCACTCTGCACAGAGGCACTGGTCAACGGCATTTATGGTGTCCATAAAAAGTTGCAGTGCGTCACTCAAAACAACAGAACCACATAGAGAGGTTGTTGCTATCTCTGTCCCGGCACTGCGCAGGGGTATTTCATCGTCCTCTAGCAGCTCTGGCATAGGGTGCACATCCTCGAGTTCTGCAACGTCATCCTCCCCCCTAGTGGCTGCGAGCGCACAAGTACTCTGCGCGCACCCTGCTGGTGAAGAGGCAACCCTGCACAGGTGGACACGTGGGGTCTGCTGAGTTGCCAGCGCACATGCGTGTGGCGTGGCCTCTGATGCGGCCCCGAGACTCAGCAGTGTGGCTGCAATGGGAGTCATGAAGTGGTTGACGTGAAAATGTGGGTGATCCGCAGTCACTGAGGACTGACCGCTAGGTGGCTCCCACACGCCGTCCTCACGTCGGACACGTTTGCATGGCGGTTCTGCTGTGCTGCTAGATAGAACGGGAACAGTGGCGAGAGGGAGGGGTGTTGTGGCGCGGTGCGCCTCACCAGCATTGTTGTGGTTGGTGATGTTCTCCCCAAAGAAACGCGGACCTGGTGGTGGTGAGAGTGATTTGTGTTTCCCATCTTGGGAATAGCTGTACTGACTTACTGTACGCAGTGGTGGGGGCGTACAGGAGCGCGATCTGCTCGTCGTCGCCCTCTGTGAAGATCTCCGCCACGGCAGCATGGCAGGCCACAATACGCGTGGAGTGGGGCAATGCGAAGTACTGCAAAGATGATTAGGTCCCCGCCGCCAACCTGCCTCACTCTATTCTGGCGAATGAGTGTGCGTATATGAGTCTGTGTGTGTCTGTATATGTGTATGTACCTCTATCTCTGTTGATCGTTGGTTTGCAGACCAAATCCACTGAGCATTGTATGTGTTCTATCGCGTCTTTTTAGAGTGACAGCACACAGCAGAGGTAACAAAAATAACAGTATATAAAAAAGATGGATGTACGGAGTAATCTTGTGGAATTGAAGATTGGGTGAGTAGAAGTAGTTACATTAAGTTTAGGATCCCACTTATCCGTGTGTTTGTGTCTTTGTAGGGTGCGTGGGGGCTTCCATTCACAAAGGTGCATACGCTCTCTGATCGCAGTTGCTTCGTGCCGCTTCGCAGAAGCAAAAACAAAACGACGACAATTCCCCCACCTTTTGAGAAGAGCTTGACCACATTGCCTCTCATATGCTTTTTCCTTTCCTTTGTTTCCTCGACATCACCCTTACTCCATCTGGCAAAGTACTTCATCAATCTGAGAGGTTGTACTCAACGACACTGATTTTTTTTTTCTGTTAGCGTCTACTTTCTCTGTTGTGTCCAGGTGCACACAACAGCCCCACAGTTAGTAGAGTGGCTACCGTTGCCCAATGCATGACAGATAGATGCACGTAAGTTCACACCTCAAGTACCTCTCAGTCATTACTCGATTGATATAAACCTGGTCTGACTAGCCCGCGAGCAGTAACCGCGCGCACGCACACTCACACATAGATATGGAGCAGATTGAAAATTGTTTGCCTCGTAACTGTTTTCATTTTGTTGGTTTGTTAGGTTTCGCCTTCCCAGAATCCTATATTTTTTTCTTCGCGCTGTCCACTGTCATCTTTCGCGTCACTCACCACATCGCGCCAACGACACCATTTTGTCGATAAATCGCACCCGTCCACGCACAGCACACGGAGTCCACACCATCTACAGCACCAGCGCACCGTCCTGTTAGCCCCTCCATCCCCCCCCCCGATAAACAGACACTCACACACCCATCTCATTTTTTTGGGGGGGGCCTTACGCAAGCAGCGCATTAGCGAGGTACTCACGGAGGTCGTCGTTGCCGCCTCGGATGACGAGCTGCAGGGCCACGGAGTTGTCCGTGGCAATAAAGACTCTCGCCTGGACCAGGATGACCGTGCGCTCGACATCCGCGATCGTGCCGGACATGACGAGCGTGTGCGTGGGGGTGGAGATCTTCTCAGGGACACCTCCAGTGACGTGCATTCCAAAGAAATCAGCCAGTTCATGCGCAGCCACAGTCAGGTTACGCATGGTACGCAAGGAGTAGGTGCCGGCGGTCTCATTGCTCTCCTGTGCTGCCCACGCGTCATCGAGCGCGGTGCCGAGGTCAATGGGGGAGATGAAGTCACACACATCCACGTCAAAGCTCTCCAGCGGGAACTCGTCCGCCTCCCCGGCGTCCTTCACCGGTTCCCCATCTTCCATCATACTGAACTGGAAGGTGCAGTACACCGCACCGCTGGGAAACTGCTGTGCCTCGTACTCCAGGACCACGTACGCGCACTTGGTGGCCCCAGGGGCCAAGGATTCAATGGGAATAGCGTAAACCGGCGTCGCCTCCAGCTCCTCGGTGTTGACCTGCACAGTGATGCTACGCAGGGACATGTCCTCCATCGTATTGCGTACTCTGAACTGCAGCACCAGTCTCGTAGCGTAGGCATGCTTCATCACCGAAACAACGAACTCGTTATCGGAGTCGGTCAGGGGGATGGGGTTGCTGCTGCGCAGCGGTTCGCCGAGCTCGCGAATCTGCTTTATCTTGCGCAGCTCGTCCCGGCCCTGCAGAATCCGCTGCGAGAGGGCACCCGACCGCCCACCGGCGGTCTGCTCTCCGCTTTGAAAATCCGCCGCTTCTCCAGGGGCCGTCCGCCGCCGCGCCGCCTCCATGCCGTCGAGCGCGGCCGACTGCTTGCCGGCCTTCTTCGCTGCGCGCTGTGCCGAGACGGCCATTGCCACGTCATCGACGAGCGTTCGAAGAAGCACTTCGTCCCCGGTGAGAAAGAGCCGCGTGTAGAACACCGCGCGGTCGCGGACTTCGTCGTCGCTGTCCATGCAGGAGCGCCGAAGCAGCATGCCAATGGAGCGACGCAGAGAAGGGGTACGCGCGCCAAGCTTGGCCAGGGTGCTGATTGCCACCGCACGCACCTCCGCCTGCTCGAGCGCGGCGTGGTTGTACACATAGCGGACGAACTTCTTGGGGTCCGAGCATTGCGGCACCTCCTCGCCCAGGTACATGAGCACACGCTTCGTGATGTGTGGGAACTCACAGTCGTCAATGAACTCGGCCAGATGTGTGAGCACAATCTCACTGGAGTCCGGGTTCGACCTGGCGATGTCGATCATGGTATCGACGACGTTCTGCTTGAGGTTACTACTGCCCTCCTCGCTGAGTGCCTTGAAGAGAAAGGAGAGAATGATGTTGTACTTGGAGGGAAACTTGGCGTTCAGCACACGCATCGCATCCACGATGACCATCTTAAACTCATCCCCGAGGTCGTTGAGGAAGCCAGCGCTGGATAGCTGCAGGATAAGCCGCTCAATGGTGGCCTCGGTGCCGGTCTTGAGTAGCGCTGTGATCGCCAGCGTAACGATGATGCGATTAGAGTCCGAGAGGAGATTCTCTATGTCCCCGTTGATTGGCGCCACTGCGGTTGGATAAATGGTTGAGATGTGATTCAACTGGCGAATCGCGGTGAAGCGTTGGATGGGGTTCAGAGAAGTGAGGTAAAGCTGCAGGAGCAGCACGGCCGGGGTCACTTCCTTGTCGGTAATGTTGTGCAGCGAAGAGATGGCCTTGGTGGACTCGAACGCGACCAGGTCGCTGGAGTTATGCATTATGGAGGTCACAAACTTGTAGATGTCAAGGGAGTTGGCGAAGTCCTCGTGCATCAGCTCCGCGGCCATCTTGATCACAAGACACATCGCCAGCGGGGACCGGATCTGGTTGCTTTTAGTCTGCTCAATGAGACGGCTGACAGAGAGTCTGTCGTTCTTGCGCATCTTATGTAGCAAGGCGATGCCGGGGTACTGTGCCTTGGTGCGGCTCTTCATCACCTCTGTCAGTTGGTTCGCCCACTTCTTTGGCATATCCGGGTTCGTCTGTGCCATGCGGATACCAGTCACCAGCGCCGCAGTGACCACGTTCGGGTTGTGCGAGGTCATGCTCTCGACGATGGTGCGGTCCATTGTGTTATACATGGAGCTGTCCATCACACTGAAGAGCGTCCGGATTGCGTTGCTTTTCGCCCAGTCGTGATTACCCTTGATGTCGTTCATCAGGGAGTTGGAGGCAATGAAGCTCTGCTCGACGAGTGGGCTCAACTCCTTCATGAGGATGTAGTGCATCCTACGCAGTCTCGGGTACGAGGACTGCAGCAGCTTGGTGGAGCGGAAAAAGAGGTCGGTGGCCTCGTCGGGGGTGAGGGTGGTACCGGTGGAAAGGAGGTAGAGGATCTGAGTCATCGCCTTGATGCTGGCGTTTTGTTCCAGAGGCACGCTGTCAAAGATGCGGCACTCCTGCAGTGCGGTCGCCTTGTCAATTCCGACAAACGGGAGGACGTCCTCCTCATCCTCCTCGTCGTAGAAAGCGTCCCCCATTGTATGTGAAGCGGTAGGGGGGGGGGGGTTAGATCGTGATACTGCGCACGCCTATATATATTTATATATATCACGGGTATGCTCGACTATTACTATACTGAATAGCTCTTATGTTGATTGATATGTAAATAAAGGAGGGCGTGAAAAAGAAGAAACCAAAAGGTGGAAATTGATAAAGTACGAGCAGCAGCAGCAATTATTCACCCTCCGCTCCGCTACCCATTGAATGGTTTAGAAGACTTCATTATTTTTTTTTCTGGTGCGCATTGTTTATGTATGCTCGGTGATCATTAGATGAGGTAAAGAGGGACCAGTAATACATGTACGTGGGCAATGCGAAAAAAGGGGACGGAGATACACAGGCACCTTTTGCGTATGCACATATGTCCATGGCCACCACTCACACTCTGCAGTACAGGAGGAAAAGAATAGGAAAAAGGGAATCATAAGAAAACTAGTTTTTATTGTTATTATTACATCGTAGGACGAGCTGTCCCCCACAGTACCCACAATTCTGCCTATACATTGTGAATGGTGCGAAAGCTCCCAGAGCAGCCTCTTTTGGACACCAATGCGATCTTGGTGATGGTGGCAGTGATGCGTCTTACAAATCACTCATCATCGATAACTTCGTGCACCTCTTCTTCGTACTCTTCATAGGAGTACTCGTAGGTCACTACAATAGCAGTGGTGTGCTGCTCACTGTATACTACATTCACATGAGAGCTCTCAGCGTTGTCAATTACTGCCACAGTCGCACCGCTGCATCGCTAGTGTTCTCGTACACCTCCTCCTCGTACTCCTCGTAGTAGTACTCATATGTCTGGCGCACCCAGTATCCACGCCAAATCTTTTGGATCAACACAGCGGCAGCGATGTGCTCCTCATCATACACAACCCTCGTTCTCGACTCTTCTGTGTGTGTTTCTTGAACGGGTATTGTATTTCCTGTTTGTGTGCAAGTGACGTCATCGTCCTCCGTGCGGTGCCCCACTCGAGCATCTCCTTCACCAGTTTGCTGAGAAGAAGACTGCTGTGAGGCAGTTCCACGAGACCGCTCGGAGACCGACGAGCGCACACTCACAGCTGCAACCTCCTCCAGTGACGCCGCTGCGGCGCGCCGAGCTGCGGCCATGCTTGGGGAGTGAAATCGGTCCTGTGTAACGCGCAGGGGGTTGAGGAGACGACCACGCACGACTGACTGGATCATCGTAGCATAGGCATGCAACGCCTCTTGCGAGGTCTTCTCCTTGTCGTAGTACGCGCGCGACAGCCTCAGCTGCGCCACATGACGGCAGCACGCGAACGCACGCCATCTCAGTTGTATCGTGCGCGCCGCTGCATGGCGCCACAGCACAGTAGCTGGAAGTATCGCCCCCGTGCGCAGGAGCCGAGCGCGCGTGATGAACATGCGCACCAGTGACTGAAGTCGCATCACAGCAAGGCGCTGCCGCTGCTCTCGCTGTTGAGTGGACGCATTCACAGCCACCACAGCGCGCTGCTCCCTGGCGGCCATGCGCCCGCGGTGACCCTTCCAGAGTCGTTGAATGCGCACAGCAAGGGCATGGCGATCCTTGAGCATGAAGTGCAGGTATGTACGCTGGGCCCGCCGCGCGCGGTAGCCACGCCAAGTTGCCTGGATCAATGTCGAACTGTATTCGCGCTCCTGTGTCTGGGCACTGACGGCAGCCTCTGCGGCTCTGTCGCCATCAGCGAGCACGCGTGCCTCCAGAAGCCTGCGATCACGATAGTTGCGGTATGCCTGTCCAATAGCGCTAACGGCGTCGTATAAGAGTTGCTCACGTTGGCGGAGGCATTGGAGCGCAGCCTTTGCTAGCCACATGCGCGCGGCAGATTGAATGCGCACACATGCCCACGTCACTTCCTCCCGGCGGCGTTGCAGTAACCGGCGCTGCTGCCTCTCGACACGCAGCTGTGCAAGCTGTTCACGGCCGCGCCGGCGGAGCACCCAGTAGGTGACGATCCGGCGTACAACTAGTCGGCGTGCATGCAACTGCCGAAGCTCCTCGCGCGCCCGTGCCGCGCGCAATACCGCCAATATACACCTAATGCACTTGCCAAGATCTGGCATCACGCGGAACCTCTCGAGCTGCTCGTTGAAGTGGTGCTCCTGTGTCTCCAGGTGCGTCAGCACTAAGCGCTTCCGCATCTCCAGTAAGCCGTCCACCACACGCCGCGCCGTCACGGCGCGCCACCAGCGCTGGATATATATGAGCTGCGGCAGCAGTGCGCGGTGACGCTTCTCCTCGGCGAGTCTGAAGTGCACGCGACGTACCATCAGTTCCCGCCGCGCAAGGAAGCAGCGCCACGCAGTTTGCAGACGCACCATGAGGTGAGTGACTCTGCGCAGTCTCTCCTGCGCTACAAACCGACGCCACCACGCCTGTACGACAGTCGCGGAGAGCACCTCGCGCTCGTGCTGCAGCTTCTCCTGGAGAAGCACCTCATGGTGGGCAAGACATCGCTCGCCCCAGACCTCCACACTCTCTCGCTCGCGCAGGTAACGCTGCAGGAGCACCACGGCCCTCACTTTCTCGCGGAGCACGCGTCTCACCATGCGGTCCCGCACGGAGGAGCGGCAGTCGAGCCAGTCGCGGCACTTGCGGCAAATTATGAGGGCGGCGTCGACCTGTCGGACCCGCTCCTCCACAGCGGCGGCGCGCTGCTCACGCTCACAGCGTGCACGGAAATACCGCCAGCGCTTCTGGAGTTTTCTGGCTGCAGCGTCCTGGCGCACCGGGGTGTCATCGGGGAGGATCTTCGAGAACCGACGCAACTCCTTGTCCATCAAGTGCATAAACTCCGCTGGTGTGCATTCCGTCCCGTCCACGGCAGTGATGGTGGTGGGGTGCGGCGAGGAGGCCAGTGGTACTGGCCCCGCAGCTGCGGGGGAGTTGCTGATGTCAGTGGCGGTAAGCTGCTGGGCGTGCAGCGCTCGAATAGTATCGCTCTTGAGCTGCTGGTAGCGGTCAAAGGCTGGCTGCGAGAGCTTGGTGATGTAACGAGGCGTTGGGATGCACTCCAGCGCGGCTGTACTGCGACGCCGGCTGGACGTTGGGGGCCGCGGAGTGAACAGTGGGACGAGTGCCGTCGACGCTCCACTCTCCCCATCTCCCTCTGAAGCGTCAGCTGGCGCGGGCTCTACAACTACCTTATCATCGTGTGTTGCTAGGAGCAGAGCGGATCCGCTGGTGGATTGCCTCTTACGCGTCCCAGCGTTGGTCACAGTGCGTGGCTGCCGGGCTGCGCTCCTCGGCAGAGTGGGTAGGAGACTGGTGGACTCGCTGGCACCGCCTTTTCCGGAGATGCGGAGAAACTGTACCACAGATTCCACGTACGCTCGCAACTCCGCAGGAATCTCCGCCCCACTGCAGGTGCGGACAAGTTGACTCAGCGGCACTGCCGTTGGGGACACATCGTCGGTGGCAGACCCCGGTCTCCCCTCGGCTGCCGCCACGCACGTGAGTACGTCCATATATTCTCCCTGAGCCACCAACGGCACCTGCGGCGGGGCTGTGTTGCCACTTGGCGCGGAGGTATTACTGCTATTCGTTGGCGCGGTTGCGGCCGCACGCGCCGAGGCAGCGGAGAGGCGATTAAGGCAGCGCTTCTGGAGAGGGTGGGCGGGCGGCAGGTGTGTCTGCGCGCACCCGGCGGCCAGCTGGCAGTGGTACACCTCCATTTCCTCCATGCCCCCGCACCACGCAGTGAAGGTGGCGATAAAGTGGTGACACATGATGGCGTGGGTGGCGGACACAGTGATCAGGGCACCATGTGCTGACATTCTCCTCTCCGCGCGGCGCCGCTCCGCCACCTCCTCCTTGCTGCTGCCTTTCGTGAAAGCCTCGAGTTCGGTGATAGGAAGTGGGGCCTCGATGCCGAGGTATGCCTGGCACAGCTCCACACAACGCGCGATGGCCTCCATGGCGTCGTCGAAGCGCCCGCAGGCAAGGAAGGCGGCAGCGAGGTTATAAAGCACGCCAAGACACAGCACACCCCCCGACGCACACAGCGCCCTGAGGAGCAGATGCACAACCTTGTGCAGGGGCTCGTGGTGGCGCTGCTCAGTGGCGATGTTTCCGATGACGAGGGCGCGCAGGTGGCCGCGCAGCTCAGAGTTGCCAGCGAAGTAGTCCGGGAGACGCATCCGCGGTGTGCGCGTGCGTGCCACTGTGGTCTTCTTGCCAGCGGAGGAGCTGCCTGGCTCTGTTGGCTCATCTTCGGGGGTTGCGATGAAGCGGAGGGCCTCCGAAAAAAAGGCCTGGACCTCAGACGGAGCCTCCGCCGCCGCCCCACGCAGAACAGCCTCGCTGTTGGCGATCAGCGTGTACTCCTCCACGTAAACCCACAGTGCATCTCCCTTTGGCAGCTTGGCGGCGTTGGCAACGCGCAAGTTAATAGCCCGGGCCAGTTCAGCGAGGCCTGGCTTCACCTCCCCGCGCTCGATCATCTCCAGACCCCCGGCCCGCAGCTGCTGGAGGCGTTCCTTCAACGTAGCCTTCGCTCCCAGGACCTCCGGGTCAGACGTCTGCTTGCCGGTCCCATCTGCCCTCCCCTTCAATAAGGTACCTGTCGCCGCTCCTGTGGCCTCCGCGCGCTGGATGGCGGGCAGCGTCGTGGCGCTCGCCCGTTTCGGTGGTCCTTTGCTTCGACTGGTGCCACGTGGCCCCGCACGGCTTGCGGGGATCATTGGACAAACCTCCTTAACGCGGCGCTATCTAAATAGGCTGCTTTCCTTCTTCTCCCCCTTCCTTTCACACCCTGTCAGTGCACCTACTGGCAGCGAAGGTGGCACGACCAGCTATAGATCTCACTTACTAGAGACAGCACCGAATCAATACAAAATATATGTCCTGATGCTGCTTGAGCAATACAAACAACAACCAGCAAATGAGGGGAAAAATACGCTTGACAACGAGCGGGGGCCTACAAATCTTTTCGAGAGTGGAGGTTTCTGGTTATGCTCCCTCCTCCTCTACTAGCGATGGATACAATTGTGTGTGTATGTGTGAAAAGATAGACGACAGAGAGCAAAGGCAGAGCTTCTTTAAGAAAAAAACAAAATATTGACATGTACCAGGACAGATTTTACGATTCGAGAAGGGGGAGGGGGAAAAGCAGCTCATCAGCAGTGAGGTTCACCATAAATACGTAACCATTTCGAATACTCTCTCTCTCTATATATACCGAAAAGTCCCCTCTCCCGAGCCAAAAATAGAGGAGAGCTGGTGAGTAACCCACCACGGAACAGTTGGTATGTGTCGGCCGCATCGTACCAAAAGACGCGGCGCATATAGTCTCTCTATCATCGCAGCATCAGCACACATCATTATCATCTCACATTGACGCAGTACGCATATGGTCAGAGGGATGAGAAAAGAAAGAGAGGGAGGAAGGGCAACGGAAGCACACGTACGCGGATGCATTCAAACTGTTAAATACTGTATATAGCATTTCATTGCTTTCCCGCTAATACAACTCAACAATGCGTAACGAGTGCGCAACGTGGCAGACCGTGCCATCCACTTCTACGACGATTTCAAGCCAAACAGCACATACATGCAGAGAGGCATACGCACGAAAATCTCTATAATTACCATTCAACACACACAAAACCAAGCACAAAAGAGAATAAAGTTAAGCACAAGGCACATAGAGCCTCCTCCTCCATGGCACTTGCAGCAGCCAACCACGATCCTAGCCGCTTAGGTGCAGAGGGAAAGTAGACACAACTCGAAGAGTAGGTGCTGTGAATATACGGCACCTACTCTCTCTCTCTCTGACAGCTCGAAGGGGAGAGTCAAAGAAGAGAACGAACAAAAGAAAAAAAGGATCATAGCTCTCTCCCTCCCTCGATATCCTATTCGCTGACACGTCGTCCGCCCCCTCGTCATTCCACAGACAAGTGCCTCTACAGCTCCTCGGGACTACCCTCCAGCCGCCTGCCAAGAGGTATCGACCCCGCACGTGGGTCCTCGCTACTGCCCTCCTCACGTCGCGTCTGTGACCACGGGCTGCGGTGCTTTAGGATGAGATTGCCACTCCATACATCATCACTGCTGTCCATCGCCTCCCGAGAAACGCCTGGGTCGCTAGGTGTGGACGGTACGCTAGGAGACGCGACCACCTCACGGCGCGCCGCCAGTGACGAGTGTGAACGATTGCCGCCAGCGAACTGCTCAATGATGTCGTCAATGGCCTGATGAGGGTCACGAAACCTGGGGGAGGTCACGGCACCGAGGGAAGAGGAGAAAGGGGGGGAGGCCTGGAGGAGCTGCTGCAATAGCGACCGCACCCCATCCACCTCAGAGCGCAGGCCCCGCACCTCCACCCGCAGGCACCGCACCTCGTGCCGTCCCGCAAGCCCTCGCCTAACGGCAAACCCGCGACCTGCACTCTGGATCAGGACAGTGTACGGCTGCAGCACCACGACAAAGTCATCGTAGTCCGCCTTCGCAGACCTCCACTCTCTGCGTGCCAGGTGACCACGATAGTGCCGCTGTATCGTGACGGCGGCGCGCCTTTGCTCGCGCTGCGACATGCCGCGGAACTCATCCAAGTCTTCCCACATATTCGTGATGATCTGGTTCAGTCCGCGCATGGCCACCAGAATCTCCTTCATGTCGGGTCCCACCTCACTGGGGCTCGAAGGCACCACTGGTAGCGCTGCCCTCGCTGAACCCCGGTTGCTGCAGCGGCTCTGCAAGCCCCTCAGCTGCTCGTATTGCGCTGGTGAGGTGGCGGCCAACTGCCGCCGCACGAGAGCCCCGCGCACGTGACGCTGAATCACAATGGCGGCGAAGTGCCGGCGGACCATCTCACCCTTCCACAGTACCTCCATAACGGAGGACAGGTGCTTGAGTTTCCCCTGCATTGCCTTCACCACAGTCACCACGCCCGCGGACCCACCGCTTCCCCAGCCCTCGCCCACGCTTCCCTTTAGACATGTAGAATCGCGCGTGGTCTGAAGGTTATGCGTGCCCCTCGCGCTGTGCGGGCCCATGACCGGGGACAGCTTCCATGACTCAGCGATGTTGACCATTGTGGGATCTGGCTGAACTGCGCTCATCCGCGGTGCCACTTTGGGTTGAGGAGCGGCGGTCTCGGCGGCTGGCGTACCAGTGGTGGCGCTGCGCTCGTCGCTGTCGGCCTCCTCAGCGGCCTGGATGATGGCCGACACGTCGTCCGGCGGCTGGGCATCGGCGCAGTGGCTCTGCAGGTACTCCGCCAGCTCCTCGCGGTGTTGCATGTTGAGGAGCTGCACCAGGTCCCTGGAAAGGGTCCCCCGCTCACGGAACAAGTGCGCTGCGGCGTCGAGCTCGCTGGGGGAGAACCCGGCGTTGTCCACAGTCTTCAGTCGGGGCAGCAGCCACAACAGCAGCGGGCGCCAACACCACTCAGTGCGAGGCGTGCTAGGTGACCGTCGGAATGCTGCAGAGTGCCCATTCAGGAGGCGGCCGCGGTCTGCCCGAACGCTGGAGCCACCGCCAGCAGTCGTGCCTACTGGTGACTCCAGAGTGACGGGGCTGCCGTACAGGTGGATGTGCTCAAGCGTGTCCGCGAGGGCGGTGAGGGGCACGAGGCTAGTCATGCTAGGGAGGCGGTTGTGGCAGAGGTGCAGAGTATGTAGAAAGAGCAGTGGGAGCTTCTGGTCGAGATCGGTGAGGTCTTCGATGGTGTTGTGATCGAGTTTGAGCAGCTGCAGCGAAGGCATGCTGCGTAGGTCTGGCAGTTCAAAGAGTGCGTTGTGGGAGAGGTCCAGCTCCGTCACGCTGGACACCGGCAGCTCCTCAAGCGAGGTGGAGGCACTCATGCGCACGGAGGTGGCCTCCGTCTGTTCCATATCCAGCAGGCGCAGTCCATTATGCGCCAGGTCGATCATGCGCAAGGTCGTTAGGCTGCGCAGCAATGCTGAGGTGTGTCCGTCCACCACAGTAATGCGATTGTGCCGCAGGTTGAGCACCTCCAACAGGGGAAACCCTTCGATGCCGTGAAGGGTGGTAAGACCATTATTGTTCGCATTGAGGGTGGTCACATGGCGAAGAACCTCAGCGAGCGGGCACGATGGCGACGCCACCAGCGAGACGATGCCGGTGTTCGCGACAGCAAGCACACGCACTTGCTCGGCCGCACCAACCCGGTTGAACCTGCGTGGTAGCGGAATGTCACCAAGGGCATTCCCTTGACATTGGGTGGCAGGCACCTCCAAGACTTCAAGCGAGGACATGACGGGGACAGCACGATATGCACGATCACGCAAGGCAAGATATATATGTATAAGGAGGAGAAAACAAAAGTCGGGGGGCCAGCCCCTCTATGAGGAAAAAAATACGACGAAATGCACCTCAATCGCGTGATGCAATGAATGTATAGAAGCGCGTGAAATTTGGGCGTTGAGAGGAGAGCAGAGGAGGCGAGAGGAACGAACAAGACGCTACTTTACCGGACCCCTTCTTCCTGTTTGCTAATGGCTGGCGCTACCGTCCTCGTCAGTATGTGCTCGTAGAGAGAAATACCAAACGTATTCGTGGTGACCCTTCTCGCTTCCCCTTTATATAAATATATATGTACGTATTTACTTATTTATATTTTACCCATGGCAGGGCCAAGGCGACAGGAGACACGCGTAGAGGAGAGAGGAAAAGCTGGAACATAAAGTGAGTACCCTGGGTACCATGAGCGAGGTGCCTACGTACGCTACGCCAATTTACAATCCAGCGGGGTGACACATAGACACTCACTCTGCTGATGTGGATTGTGCAAGTACTTCTGTGAGTTTTAAAGAACTGGGACATCTGCGTCCAGTAGCACGGCAACTCAACTCTCCGAACCCATACACGCACACACACGGAGAGAGAAAGAGGCATTTGCACAATCAAGTGTAGGAGCCGACTGCCATCACACAATGACCTCGAGTTCGTAGCGCGTGTAGACCTTCTCTGCTGTGTCGTCAATGCGTGGGTAGTAGGGGACGAGGCTCTCGGGGCTGGCAATGTAAGCCATATTGTAGGTGCGCCGATAAATGTCGCGCACCTTGCGGGCCGGGTGGAAGAGGCCCTGCAAAAGATACTGCAGGATTCGCCCAGAGCCCATCACCAGCCGCGCCGCCTCGTAGAAGCTCACCACTGCCGTGACCATCTTTAGTCGCTCCTCGGCAATCTTGACTTCGTTCTTCGACAGCAGCTCCACGATGTTCGGGTGGATGCAGTTGAGTAGGTGCTGTGTCACTTCCACAAAGCCGTCGTTGCCGGCGACCGCCATGACGATGGCCGTGCAGGCCTCCACTGCCATGCGCCGCATCTGTAGACTCGTCTCGGTGAGTGCGCGCTCAAGCAGCGGAAGAAGCGGGTACACAAACTCCTTCCCCACAGGCCCAATAAACTCAAACATGTAACGCAGCGTCTTGAGAATGGAGTGCTGCACGATGCCAGCCACCTGCTCGCCCTCGCTCACCTTATACTCGTTCAGCAGGTACGGAATGACTGTGAAGGGCCCGCACGCCTGAGCAATGGCGCCAAGTGCGACCGCGGTACAAATGCGAATCTTCCGCTTATCTTGGCGAAAATTGTCGACGAGCTGTAAGATGATGGCGAAGGGGCGGATGGTCTTTGCGATGATACCGAAAGTGCGCGTGCAGGCACGGCGGGTCTGTCGGCGCTCGGCATCCAGCAACTCAAATAGACCCTTCGTCGCCAGCTCGTGTAGGTGGATGGGACTGACCTTGTCGTCGTAGTGCGTGGCGATGTCCTCGATCAGGGCGACTGCGTTCTGCTGCACATTGTTGTAGCGATTCTTGATAACGAATGTCATCTTCTTGAGTAGCTCCTCCACAGAGGGCTTGTACTGCTCCGCGCCGAGCTCGGCCAGGATAGCGCGGGTGGCCTTGAGATTAGCGCTCAAGGCATTGGCGTTGTCATCCTCCATACGGTCGAACAGACTACGGCCGATATTCTGCAAGAAGAGCGGGGCGTTAGCCACCATTACTGTGTGCGCGATGCGGGCCACCAGCTCTGCGGCCTGTGCACGTACCTGCCCCTCGACGTTGCTGCGACGGCGGTTGATGAGGTTGAAGATGTCGGTCATGTACTGCTTCGCTCGCACCCCAAGGGAGTTGATCGTGGCAGCGAGGCCCTCCATCACCACGCGGTTGGTGCCGCGTTCATCCTGAGAGACCGCCGCGATGCCGCCATCGAGCAGCTTCACCACCAGTGCATCCGGTAACGCGTCCGTGCCGACGGTCAGCACCACCTTGCGCACGGTGTCGATCACCATGCGCTGGTACAGTTCGTTTTCGTGTTTCATGGAGCCGCACAGTCTGTAAAGGACATCCGCGCTCCCGAGCTTCTTCGCCATCTCAACCGTCGTTGCCACCAAGATCAAAGCAGTCTTGCGATCAGCCGCCACGCGCTGAACTGACCAGAAGCTATCGAAAAAGGGCTCGGCGATGACGTCGCGGATGAATCCGGCGGTAACGCCGTCAGCAGAGACGCACTTGCGCACGACACTGAGCATCACGCGCCGGTACTCGTCCTCTGGGGTACTGAACTGACTGACCAACGTCGGCATCATGGCCGCAGTGCGGGCCTGGGCATCGTAGGGAGCCATCAAGGGTACCAGTGCGCCAAAGGCGGAGAGGAATGGGCCGGCTGTGCTGCCGATCCCGCGCTGGCATTCCTCGTACACCACGTCCACGAGCACGGCGAGCTCCTCGATACCAAGAGGCGCGGAGGCCTCGGCAATTTGTGCTACTGCCATCGCCGCGTCTCGGCGCACCCGGCGCTCGTCGCGGATCAGGCGCTCGAGGATTGGGACCATATCTGGAAGCGCGGCGACGATGGCATGGCCAAGGAGCGTGGCCAACTCTCCCATCGCCCGAGCGACCGTCTGTCGAGCAAAGGCCACCGGGGACACAGACATATCGCGAAGCGCCTCCAGTAGCTCCTCGGTGCCGGCCGCGAAGCCCACAATGGCGGTCACCTTCGCGGTGTGGCGGCGAACCACGTTCTCCTCATGCGCAAAGTCGGCGCGGATAGCGTCAAAGACGCTGTGGAAGCCGACGACGTGCGTGAGCAGGATGAGCACCTCCTTGCCATCCTCCCTTGTGATGCGCTCCGGGGCCGATAGCATGGGCTCCATCATGTGTACC
>JAODGE020006305.1:0-11830 GCA_027574965.2 Ecitophya simulans
GCTAGTTGCCACGAGCGTCACGTTCGTTAATTAAGGAGCGTCGGGATGCGACAAAATTTCACGAAGTCCACAGACGAAAGCAAGGCGTATCTTAAAACTAAGTTAGTTTTAATTATGTCGTGACGACGCACATTTGCATATTGAAGTAATTTATTATTGCCACAATATTTTACCATAAATCTTTTGTCATAAAATATTGTTCTATTTTATCCGATAATTATTAAATCACATTAACATCAATTGAGATGTTTTCTTAAACATTGTACTCAAACATTAAGTGCACACTGATGTTTATTGATAAATCTCGCAGCGTAGCTATTACTATTTGTGATCACGTACAATATGATTCAAGTGGTGTATTGTCTACGCTTTTGATCGCTTTTCTTCGGTTGAAATTAATCGCACTTCACATTTCTGAGTGACAGCAGGAAGTTGATTATTGTGCATGCGAACATGCACTGTATGTGATGAACAATCTAAACGCTTTCCGAGCACGCCCGAGACGCCCGCCAGTAAAATACCGATAAAAGTCTAATAAACGCATTTAAAACAGCTCGTTCGAAGCGATATAATTCATTCGTTGTTTAACCTCCGTCGCGCTCAAGGTTGACATAACGCAATAATACAAGTGATTCAGTTTAACATGTTTAAATAAATCAATCACCTAAACTCGTTTTTGCTTTAATAAATAAATAAACAAAGCAAATTTTCTAATAAAAATCGTCTGGTGTTTATGTGATATTTAAGTAGTAGTTGTAATAAATAAGCAGTCGATCAAAATGTTCTTTTCCCCGGACGAAATCCGCAAACACGGTGGACAAAACGGCTCGGACACTTGGATCGTCGTGCGAGATGTCGTCTACGATGTCACACTCTTCCTCGACGAGGTAAACCGCGTAATTCGTCAGCTGTTGTTGTGTTGTTGTAGTTTTTGCTGCGCTGCGAATTTCATCCGCATCCGGGCAGACCCGACATAACTCATTGTCAGCTGGCTCACCGCCGGCGAACATCGATGATAGATGTAACACATTTTCATCGAGTGTCTATGCCTGTTGATATTTGCCGATACTCTGTTGCGCCGCAATAAACGCATCGGCATCGACGTGAATATTGGAAAATTGAAAATCGGAAAAGTTGAAATGTTAACGCTACGTGTGGATGCAACACCGAGCGTCCATTAAACTTGGCGTGGCTTGCATACAAACACGAAAGACCATAAAGCGCCGCATAACATCCGCAGAATATCATAAATGTCATAACTCAAGGTCATTATCATCCACGTGCATTTAATAAACCATTCCAGTCCTGCGATATACAAGTTTGTAAAATACGAACGTCCATTTGAATGCAGCATCCGGGCGGACGGGAACTCATCCTCGAGTTCGCTGGACGCGACGCGACCGAAGCGTTCGACAAAGCCATGCATTCCTCAAGCGCCAAGAAGGATCTGGCAAAATATCGCATCGGTGATACCAAATGGGTGAGCAAATATTTCCAGCACTTTGATATTTTGTGCTATTCAACCAGTTTGATCATTAATTAAATGAAGTTATAATCTAATTATTACTACGTTGCGACGGATATTTGAAAGTGTAAGATTGAAATGGAAACGCCTTTCATGCGTGTGATTATTCTAACAATTAGTTTATGGTTGCAATTAGAAGATAATTACGTACGAACTAGCCGCACGTAGCGATAACAAAGAGACATCAAACAAATTCAGATATTGCATCAATTGTCACGTCGCTGTAATAAACGAACGTGTGTAGCTCGAAAAAGTCTACGATTACTCATCGGAATTATTGCGATGCGAGACACCTGATATACACAAATCGGGGAAATTAAATTAATCATAAAAGTTATATTTTATTGCGTTATTTATGTAGTGTAATCCGACTGTAAATAGTCATTTATTGAATCAATCATCAGAGTAAGCTGGGCCGATCGGTGTAATGTCACGCCTAATGGAAAACTGTCAATAATCAGAAATATTTGAACTAACAGCAATTTTGTAGCACGATAAATCATGTTACAAAACTACGATGATTTCACTCATCCCGGTGAAGATGAAGCTATTAAGCCTGTTGTTCCCGATGCAGAGAACGAGTTCGTTCGAGCAAAGACTTTTTTGCAGACTGGAAGCACTATTACTGGTGACAATCTTTACGATCATCTAACGGACGTCCTTAATAAGATCCTCGCTGAAAGGCCAGAGAATGTTATCGATTTCTTTGAGGAGTACAGCAGGAAAGTTAAAGAGAAACGGTTCAAACCCTTGACTGATCATTTGGAAGATATTTATGTGCATCCTCCGAGGTATACATTGTGCAAGAAATGGCAGCCGTTACTGTTGCCCATACCGGCGGATGCGCCAAGCACTATGGATCCAGATGACATGGATTTGGCTGATATGACGCGTAACAACATGCTTCTACTGTTGTACTATTTTGAGCAAGCTGGGTTAGGATTGCCAAGGAATGAGATGTTTGCGTTGATGATGTCCATGATGCGCTTTGTTAAAACCGAACCGGTGTCGAGCGTGCGTTTCTGGGGCAAGATTTACGGCGATTATAACAACTACATAATCTTGGAGACGGAGTTAAAAGACGAGGAGAACGCCAAACGGCACGAGGCTATGCAACGCAGGAAAGATGAAGAGTTGCAAATCAAAGAAGAGGAAGATTCGGCTGCTCAGGCTGTTCAGGAAGAGCAGGCGCAGTTGAAAGCCATCGAGGAGGTGGAAGGAGAGGATGCACCGCAAACGACTGGCATAGCGAGACCTCTTCCTCCGATGCCTGTCAATCACTATCAAGAGGTGGCCGAAGCTCCAGAAGAACCCCCAGGTGTAGGAGTGAATAAAAAGGTTTACTATGTTTGCAACGAAGTTGGCGATCAGTGGACTCAACTACCTGACGTAACACCTCAACAGATTGTAGCGGCGAGATTGATTAAGAAGACAATTACCGGCAATCTTAGCCAAACAATTTGTACATTTCCCGAGTTTCCTGGTAACGAAACTAATTATTTACGTGCGCAAATTGCTCGAATTTCAGCAGGCTCTCAGATTTCCCCATTAGGGTATTACACCTTTTCCGAGATGGAAGGCGAAGGTGCAGATGACGAAGAAGCCGAAGACGAAGAAGAAGAAGGTCCAAAAGGTGGTAGAATGAATACCGAGTTTCATGATAATCCACGTTATGAAGGGCTACCCTTAAATGACTTGTTGGACACAAGTATGGCATTCTGGGTCCATCATGCTCAATACATTCTTCCTCAAGGTCGCACCACTTGGTGGAACCCTAATCCTGAATTGGAAATGCCCGGAGAACAGTCTGAAGCAGGCGAAGGAGGTGAAGAAGAAGAAGATGAGGAGGCAGCTGACAAGCCGATCGGGAATCGTGTTGAACCTGAAACGGGTCCACCTCTTCTCACTGCTTTGAGCGAGGACTCTTCCTTGGACGCTGTGGTTCCATGGTCAGTTCGAACCTCTTCGCACATTAATCCACAGTTTGCTTTATGCGTGGTTAGATCTAATATTTGGCCAGGAGCGTACTGTTTTGCTACCAAGGGCAAACTGTTTGAAAATATTTACCTTGGAAATGGATTAAAGTATATGTCGCAAAACTTTTCTCCGAAGCCTTTGACTATTGTTCAACAAGATTATTTGATTGGGCCCGAAATTATGGAGATGGAAGATCCAACCGGAGCGGAAGAAGAAGATTGGAGAATTGCACATCTTCCCAAGGAAGCTCCTCCTAAACGTGAAATGGCTGGGGAAGGCGAGGAAGAGGAAGACGAAGAGGAAGATGATGATGAAGAAGACGACGATTAAATTTTACTGTACATTCTTTACATTGTTTTAACAAATAACAAAAAAAAGTTGTGCATTATAATTATTAAATATAAAAATTTTATGTTTCAGGTATCTTGTGAAGAAACTACCACAACCAATCAGAACTCTCCCTCTGAGAAACCTGCGGGAAGAAGTTATCTGTCAATTATTACCTGTGGAATTTGCGACTGAAAAATGTCCACCAAGTTGTATTCTAATCTAATTACCTAATTTAATATATTTATTGTATTGTAATGTGTACACTAACATAAATTATTGCCTAAATTTTGAGCAAGAATTTTATTGCGTTTTAATTTCTGCAAAGTTGTATTAAAATAGCATAGAAGTTAATATGACACAGGAAAATCACGAAACATGGAAGTTCGATTTGTTAGAAATGTTCCCAAATCACTAAGCATAATACTCCACTGAAATAAATGTAACGAGTAACAGAAACCCTATTACGAAAAACAATATTCGCAACGTTCGTAATAAACCCGGACTAGCAGCGTTCAAGGCCAATGAACTTTTCCTAATGCATTGTTCATTATATTTCCTGCTTTGTGACATAAAATCCTGTAGTAAGTGATATATTGTCAAATATTGAAACTTGCCAAAACCGTCAAATTAAAAATTGTTACATCTTAACGAAAATAACGATTAAATTCTAGTGCAACCCACACTTCGGCCACCTATCTAATAAAATGCATACTACGAAAAAATGGAGTCCATTTTAAAATTGATTGAAAATTATTCGCCATGCATTCAAAAATCATTTTTTGATTATATTAAAATTTACGGATCCCAGATTATAGCATGTCTTGTTTATGATTCAGTAATAGGTAATATCAGTTTATTCATGACTATTTAAAATAATTTACTTTATTTCTAGATTTGTGTAACTTTGAACTAATGTCAGACATTGCGTCTTTTGTGATTGGTGCAACGTATTTGTCCTCTTATGACATGGAAAAGTTTATTGTCCTGTTAACATTCATTGGCCTTTCGTTGCTTGTTGTATCAGTTTGCAAAATATTAGAAAAACTGTGCGGCCTTAATATATCAATCGTTGTGTACACTGCGCTGACATTTACGATGGCTATCTTTTTGTAGGGTTAATTATATTATGTAGTATTGGTGAAGCCCTTATATATTAATAATGTTTTAAATTTAGATACAATGGAAATTCAAAATTTTACAATATGGAAAAGTATGAACACTGTCGAATATTATCCTTGGCATTTATGAAATTCACGACGTACACCAAGAATGAAGTGAATCATAGATTTCTAGCAGGATTTCGTTCGTATTTTTCCTGGCATTTTCTTGGTTACATGTTCAATCCAGTGAATATTCTACACGGACCATGGCTACCCTTAGATGTATACGAGAGGGTATACTTTTATAAAAAAAGGGTGATGCTGCATTTAGTAAGGTGTGCATTAATTAAGTATTCAGTAAAAAAAATATATTTTTTTAGATTGGAATGTGGGACAAATATCGTGTGTGGAGCACAATGCAATACTGCCTAACTTCATTTTGTTTTTATGCTTTGGGAGACTGTGTTCTTCCTCAGTTGTCAGATAAGAACGACAACTTATGGTAAATTCTGATTCCTTAAATAAAAGAGTTTTTGTCTATTTTTTAGCATTTTTATAGGTTTAGAATGTTCTGCAAATGTATACAGTTCAGATTCATGCACTACGCACATTGTCACCTGTGTTCTGCAGCGATGATATGCAGTGGGCAACATGTTTACCTTCACAGGCGGAAATTTCCGATCACCTTGCCGTGGAATATCGAATTTCCAGTGTCCTTGCTAACCGCCCTTGTCTCCTATGACAAACAACTGATATTATTCGTCAGTGATTGTATGTATGCAACACTAAGTAATCTAGAGGTTTAATTTTATAATACCGAAAGAAAACATTTTTGCAAGTATTTGGTAGCATTTCCAAACTTTACGTATAATTTTTCTTTTCAGATTTTTCTAATCATTTCGAATACGCGCGATCAATATACTCTCGTTCTGACTTAATCACTCTTCCCTTGATCTACCTTTTGATCTGTTTCGATAATTGTTCAGCACCAATTGTGGTTTTAACCTTCTACATATTTGCACACACTCAGGACATTTGCCAAGCAGCAATCGCAGATGCATTCAATATTTGTGTTACAAGATATGCCTGCAAACCAAGTTATTGCCCACACAAATGGAAGCAATATCATCCTCTCACACTTTGTGTTAAAACAATCTTTTTGATTTTAAACATGATTGTTATTAATTATATTACAATTGCCTTTGTTGACAATAATTATAAGAATGTGTGGCATGTGCTTGATTATATTGGTCATCACATATTTACCGCCTATTTTCTACTTGGTATGCATGTCCATTAATATAAGAAATAGAACGAGGATTTAATCATCAACTTTTTAGGACTTGTAATCATTGATTTCAATCCTCAAATTGTGCAACTGAGCAGAAGATTTCCGAATGCATTTGAAAGGAATATAGGCTCGTCTGGTTACAAAGAGTTGGTCGACAAGGCAACACAAACTGATATCAAAGAAGATAAAACCATCTCTCACATTGATAGTAAAGAAATGCACAAGAGGAATACTAAAGAGCAAAAAGAAGCAAAGAAAAATAGCAAAAAATCAGGTGTGTAAAGACGCTGCAAAAATATTCTGTACCTTAATGTGAGACACAAATATAACATATATAATATAACATGTGTACACAATAATTTCGTACACGTTACACCCCAATTTGCGTCCATTCCGGTCACCTTCGTCTTCGTTTCCATTCGCCGCAAGATCTGCTGTCTTCCTCCTCTGGTTCGAGATCGCAAGCATTTTCAATCAACGAATAAATATTTGTGGCATGAAATGTGTATCGGGCCTCATTTTCATAGCGCCGGCGTGCACAGCCCGCTATTTGAATATTTGCAAGGTGTGTGGGATGATTTATGAATTTCCTTGCTTGATTTCCTCTATATTGGATAAGAAGAGTGTTTACAGTACGCTGTAATGCTGCAATGTCTAATATTCGCGGTATCTAATATGGACTTGTGTGGGAAATAGAATGTGCCAATTACCTGTATGTTGTAGATAAAGTAGATTCCAAATTATAGATATAAATAAGAAAACTGTCAAATAATATAACTTGCCAACTAATGATCTACTTAATTGCTATATTTTATGCACGTATGAAATGTATGAAATGGAACAGAGATTTGAAATAAAAGAATGTACCTCACGCCCTCTACTGTGCAATAAATGTACACATATTTTAATCAATTGTAACTGGTGTGTTTTCTGCATTCTATATTATTTACTAACAATGACTTCGCAGATATCAGGGAGAATATACTAAACACATATAATACACATATTATATACTCTCTGCAGATATTAATTTTGCCTTTTACATCTTCTATTTTTTTCTGTTTTTATTTTACCAAAGCTATTGTTGATTCAACTGTTTTCCAATCCAAGATAAACAATTGACACTTTTGTGTATATTATTGTATCTTAGCCAATAAATATGTTTAACCATTGATTGAATATAATGTCCAAAATATACTTCTTACATATACAGATACTTAAATGTACATCCTACGTTGCTCTAAGTGATTTGTCACAGTGATCATTGTAAAATTTGTACAAAATAAAAATCAATGTTGTTATATATGCTTTTGGTCAATACGCACGCACCGAATTCGAGACTTTCTGGTGTTCGCTGTGCGAGTCTCGAAATTCATTGCAGCACCTTTGTAGTGCCGCACCGCTTTCGAGACAGCGGTAAAGACATAAGTATATAGTTAAAATTTGTATAGCTATGTTTAGTAAATTTAGTTATGTAACCATTAATTAGAGCGTTTATATAATAATAGTAGTATAGTCCCGTACAGCACAATCAGATATTCGACGTCGGTCGGTCCCACAATGGGATATTTAAGTTTCCATGACAATATGCTTTAAGTGTAACAATTCTGTCATTGCAAGTTTATAAAGTATTTCAATTTGATAGTTTATGTCTACTGGACGGCATCGCAACTAATAACCAAACGAATGTAACTAATAAACAGTCATAACGCAACAATTAAGTCTCCATCAAGTTGCTTGCATCTCATTAATGACTTATTTTTTTAACGTAATTTAAAAGTCAATTTTAAAATCTGACTAATCAGACGTTTACGGTGACTCTATTGAAGGAATGGAGTCCAATAAAACAGGACACTAATGTACAATTATGACTACTGTAAAATAACCAACTTATCAAAATTGGCGCGATAAAAGATATTTAATTATAAAATTGCAAGAAATATATACAACTAATTGATTAATTTGTCAGAATAAAGTAATTAAATCATTATATTAGTTAGATGCCCGAAATAATAAATGTGCTTGACCTCTTCAGTGCAGCCTTTGCCTTTTTTATGCTTCACCTATAGACTTTTTTCGCAGTTATTCTACTGTCAGCCGCGTGGTTATTTCTAACAGAAAAGATAACACGTTACCCGAGAAGGGTATTGTACTAGGTGCACGCGAAAATCGAATAACAAAATATTTCAACGGTATTGAATTAACTGAGAAAAAAAAACTAATCCAATTGTCCCAACCCAATTATACTATTTTTTCTTAACTTAAAAACAACAAGTTCTGCAAATATAGACCGGTCAAAACAATTTAGAAAACATGCTTCAAAAGCATTTTTGTAGCAAGTATCGACCTAAAATTAAATATAGCAGCAAGTAAAAAAGTGCATCAAACAAAGACTTATGTTATGCTATTGAGATCATGTTCTAATAAACTAATGTTATATTTTTGAAAATTACGCTATTAGATTATATAGAGATCATCACCAACAAATAAAGTCAAGTTGACAATTTTACGACTTCTATCCACACTCAGCACCTGGTGATAGCAATGTCCAAGCAATGTGAAGTGAACGTTGGATTAATATCTTATGGTCGTTTGCCTGGGAACATCGATGTCGTTCTAAAACCAACGGATGATGATTCTGCAATTGCAAGGTCGACAGCTACACGTAGTCGACCAAACGTCCCACAAAAGACGGCTCGTCGTAGAATTCGGCTATCCGACTACTATACGGCGCCGCCCGGACATTTATCGTATGTCGGCTCGGCAGCGAGCGGACATCGATGTGCTATATGGAATAATAGTGCAATAAAATTTTAACTTTATAAACTTAGTGAGTAATTTAACCGAAACGCCAATCTTGCTGTGTCATCATTGTAAACTTCGCGATAAAGTCAACTTGTGTTTATAATAAATGTTTATATCCAGATCAATACTATGATATACATACACTCTGGTATACAGTAAATTCTGGACTATCCAGGTATCGGTTATATGTAGTGTTAGAAACTTTTCTTGTANATATTCGCACACTTAATATTCTCGGTATGTCCATGTTGGACGTTTGTGACTCATTATCAGTTTCCAGCTTCGCCGCACTCTTCCCCAAGATTTCTCTCCTCGGCGTTCTTCGGGTAAAGCCGAATCAGTAGTTCGCTCAACAACAGGCCAGTATCAGATTTAGTTGTACAGTAGCAACATATTAACATAAACAGTAAATATTATCATTTTGACTTTATTGTTATTTCATTAAAATATTTTGCTTGCTCTCTGCATCGCCTATTACCACGGATAATCAGAGTCTACTATATATAATATTTTGCTGTGCGTATTTCTGTAATCTGACTTATGATAAGAGCGCGCCTCACTCAGGCACATAGTGTCAGCAACGACAAAGCGAGCAAGTTGTATAAAGTTAGCCAAGTTTCCAGAGCCACATATAAAATGAATTAAATAAATTGAATAAATTGGAGATTGTTTATATCTCAAATGCAAAGTAGATATGGATCAAAGAGGTAAGTTAGACCAATCCAATACACATAATATACACATAATTAAAGCACACCAAAGTTAAAACTGCAACTCGTTATTGCAGCTTTGTAAAGTTATCAAAAAACGTGGATTTGCCATCTGTTCCCATATTAGGCATTAGTTTTATTAGAAGTGACTCATTGTAGCTATATCTAAATTGATTGATTTGGAAGTCGGACTTGCACAACATTTTGACACGTATCAATAGGTTTCTGCCATAAACTCATTGTTGCCAATAATTACCCATAATATTTTTGCATCATTAGATAAAGCCGTTTTACAGCTTTCAAATGGCATAAGCTTTATCAAAAGTGATTCATTGCAGCTATATCTAAAATGATTTAGAAGTCGGATTTGCGCAACCTTTTAAAATGCACGTAAAAATAGATTTCTGCCATAAAATCATTGTTTCTAATCATTACCACAAGACAGTTTGAAGGTGATGCTGCAGGTTGAAGCAGAATTAACAGACAAATGCCGAGCAATAATCAAAATTCCCGTTTTTGTTATTTTTTGAGAAATTTTATGTTTTTCACATAAAATTGCAATTTTCGTATCAATGAAAAGCGTTGGTGGAAAACTTATTAGTGCATTTTATTCAACTTTCCATTCTGGTCCTAAATTATGTAGCACTTTTAAATTTTGAAACAATTTTTAAAAATGTAAACAAATTGGCAAGGGGTACATTTTTACATTTAAAATAATCGCAAATTTTAAAAATTAAATTAAACACGCTTACTCAAAGCAGAATTGAATGTAAATTCAAATGGCACTAACGACTTTTGTCTAATGTTAATATTTGTTAAAAACACTAACATTGCTTTTGATTTTTGACAAAAGTGCAAAGGGGTACTTTTGTGCATCACTACAATGTCGCTTTGTTATTTTTTTTTAAATTTCTATACTATATCATTATATTATATCATTACTTTACATTACATTATATCAACAAACATACTATTACAATTTCAGCATCGAAATATTGTAAGACACTTAAGGCCGTAAAGGAGCGGTTTGCACGTAGCTCACGACGAAGCTCGAGTACGATTCCCGACCAAACCAACATTTTTGTTGCTGGTAAGTTAGGCCATCCAATACACATAATATACACATAATTAAAGCACACCAAAGTTAAAACTGCAACTCGTTATTGCAGCTTTGCAAAATTACCTGCATCAAGCTGGCTCCAAAACCGTAGCTCCAAAAATGCCGCTGTTGTCCCATAACAATTACATGAAGGTTATCAAAAAACGAGAATTTACCATCTGTTCCCATATTTTTGCATCATTAGATAAAGCAGTTTTTCAGCGTTCAAATGGCATTAGTTTGATCAAAAGTGACTCATTGCAGCTATATCTAAATTGATTTGGAAGTCGGACTTGCACAACCTTTTAAAATACACGTAAAATAGATTTCTGTCATAACATCATTGTTGCCAATAATTACCCCATATATTTTTGTATCTTTGTTTAAAGCTGTTTTTCAACTTCCGAATGGCATCAGTTTCATTAATAGTGATTGATTGCAGCTATATCTAAATTGACTTAGAAGTCGGAATTGCACAGCCATCTGGAATACACGTGAAAATAGATTTCTGCCATAAAATCATTGTTGCTAATCATTACTCCAAAATATTTATAGTTAAATTTTTTATAGTTTAAAGCATATATAATCAAAATTTCCGTTTTTAATATTTTTTGAAAAATTTTATGTTTTTCATATAAAATTGCAATTTTCTCACTAATGAAAAGCGCTGGAAAAAGGAAAATTAGTGCCTTTTATTCAATTTTCCATTCTGGCCCTGTATCACCTTTAAAATTGGAAGAAAGTTTTAAAAATGTAAACAAAATTGGCAAGGGGTACATTTGAACATTTTTTCAAAAAATCGCAAATTTTAAAACTTTACTTAAACAGACTTGCTCGAAGCAGAATTGAATGTAAATTCAAATGGCATTAACCAATTTTGTCTAGTTTTAATAGTTGTTAAAAATATAAACATTGCTTTCGATTTTTGACAAAAGTGCAAAGGGATGCTTCTGTGCATTACTACAATGTCACTTTGCTATTTTTATATATATA
>JAODGE020006332.1:0-17051 GCA_027574965.2 Ecitophya simulans
ACTTGTAATTACGTTCCGTGGTTTCAAAAGAGTCGATCGCGTGTTTCGCGTATATTTTTACATCGAGAATTGCATAATGGTTGATCATGAACGTAAAGATGTTATAGAAGAAAATCCAATTATCAATGCTGTCATCAAAAATCAAGAGCTTTATTAAAACCAAAGATAAAGGTGTGTGAAAAGGTAAGGATTTCGGTATGACTGTAGATTGATTGTGTAGAACTTATCGCCTATGTTTGGTTTTCCATTGCAATAGGATATTAGCGTTGATATTAGGAAGATTGTCTGCATGATAAAAAACGCGGCCAATCCGGTTTGAAAAACTATGCAGAAAAGTTTATACTCGTGACGTAATTGTTGATTCAAAATTGCAAATGGCTAAACTGCAGTATTTATAATTAACTTCCTACCGTTAATAACGTTTGAGGTGTAAAGAACAACACCTAAGTAACCTAGAGAATTGTTAATATATTGTAGGTGTTGGCGCTCTGCTGGGTGATGACAATGTGTGTAAAACTAAAAACTAAGGCAAGTAGGATAATTGTAGGATTGCAGTGGTGGGATGACAGTTAAAGTTATGATGTACACTACAGAGTACTGTTGCAACCCCAAAGACGTCAATTAGCAAAGGCTTACGTTAGTAGTCATTGTTCCTTCAGCAACAAAGACAAGATGGCGTGAATAACAAAAGTGGTATTGGTCCAGTCACATACGAGTAAAAACGCAGAATTAATATAGTATAGAAGCCACTAACGCGCTGCTTGTCGCGGCTTCCTAGAAATAGCTGCAATCTAGTCGCTTAACTACGTTTTGTTTTTAAATGCAGGAAACCCGTAGTCGCGTCAAGGCAATCACATGACAAATTTCCTGCAAGGCTAAAACAAAAAATCAGCGAGACTAAAAGGGACCACGGGCGTCGGCCGACTGGTCACTGCTCGGAAACAATTCGCATATAAATAGGAGCACCTCTAGAAACCAAGAAACAGTCATCAGTCATCGCCTAGTGCTTATTTGCACGTCGTTAGTCGTGTCATCGCACCTGCGCTACCAGAACGTGTCTAAAACCAGAAAAAAACATGTTTACCATTGGTGAATTACACTTTAAATAGATCCATATTCTACAATAGGTCGGTTTGCTAATCGTTCGGCTACCCACACCGCACAAACGTTCGCGGAGCGCTCAAAACAGATAATATACCTAAATAATCTAATAATTTCACTAAAAATATTTGATTAAAAAAAATTAAATTTATTGACATATTGTAAAACAGAATTTTTTTTGTTTATTGCAAATTTACAATAAAACAATTGTGAAAAATCATTGGATTTGCAAATTATGTGTTTATTGAAAATTTTATTATTAACAAGATATTAACTAGCTGGCAGTTTCTTTTTGGTTACACAATTTAAGCCAATATTATTAAATAAAATTAAATTTTTACTCAAAAACATACATAACATTTAAACAACAATATAACGTAAGTGAATCAGATGAAGAAATGTGCAAAATGTTAAGACTCGCAAGGTGCTTTCGATCTTATCGTCAGTCATCCTCATATCACTCGATGCGATTACGTTTTTGTAGTTTAATATAGCAAAAGGTGAACGACAATCTATAATTATTTTATCTTGTTTTTGGTGTTACTTTATTGCTCTCGTTGTGTATCGCGTGCCTCAAAATGAGCTTGAAGTACACGAAAATTATATTTTGGCTTAAACTATATAATATAAAATATTACGCAGAAACAATTTTGCCTTGTTTCACTGTTGCGATCGTCGCACGCATATTCAATATGTTCCTAGCTGTTCATCTGGTTTTTGTTGCTTGTTTTTTTAAATGTATTTTCAGGTATACAGATTGAAAGGTTCAACCAACTATCCGATACTGACGGCTTGGATGTCTGTGATTCCACCTTTAGTACCATTAGTATCTGGTTTCCTTGGATTTAACACTAATTTCATTTTGCCGTCAAAAGCAAATTAAAGCAATTATTTTAGAATCCGTACAACTTCTAAGTAATGACATGTGCGATGTCTACGAAAAAACGTCCAAAGAGGCTATTCCGATCGCGTTCAGCATTGTTGATTCGCATTTGTTTTAAGGCGTTAGTTTTTCAATACTTGGTAAGACAATCAATATTGTTTTTTTGTCATTAATGTTATTAGGTCTAAAATGTAGAGTTCAATCTACTGGTGTGTGTGTGTTGTCTCTGTCAAGCATGAACGACTTCCTAGTATTGACCAGTGACTATTATGTCCCGTTGCAGTAAGTAAAAAAAACAGTAAATAAATCATATTAGTTTTAAAAGCTTTAAAAAAGGCAAGCAGCTTTTTATTTTGTCTTCTTTCATAGATTACATAGAAGTTAGACAATTAGATTGTTTTTTAAGAATACAATTAATGTGTAGTGCAATTTTAATTTTAGTTCTCTAATAAATAAGTTATTCAACTTGTAACATTGTTTTAGTAATTTTTATATAACATTAATCTCTCTTTTCAATAATTTAATATTTTGTTATTTAACAATTTATATAGTCGTTTAATTTTCTATTAAATTATTCAACTTACAGGTACTGCTTCTTAGACTTAAATAGTTTTATAAGTTTTATTTTCTTTTATTTGGTCCATTTAAATTATTTACTTTATTAGTCGACTTCTCTGCTTGCCCTAACTTGCAGTGAAAAGTCCCCGTTTAAACTCCATTTTTTTCATTATCTTGATTTATATTTAAATAACAAAGTTTACTTTGGCTTGGTTTATCTAAATAGGTTTTCAGGTGCATATATGCGTCTTCTGCTTAGACACTCACGTAATTCCCCTAGGAGTTTCAATCTCTATGCTTTTGTGTGCGCTCTTCGCATTGATATTGCGGCTTCTTTGACAGCTAGTTCAAGTGGTTCTGCTGCATAGACAGGTATACAAAATAAGCAAATTGAAGGTCTTATTTTTTGTTTTCCCACTTTGCGCGATCCTAATGGTGGGACCACAGAATATTCACTCGCAGTACCGGAACTTCTTATTTAGGCATTTTGTTTTGTATTCAAAGTAACGTTTTTCACCCACACACGGGAGTCTACAACGAACGGTAATGATCACCGTCCTGAGGGCTCTGTCGGCGAGTGACGATCCGGGAAGGTAGGCCCGCTTTCTCTGCTCTGGTATCCTGGATCGCCAATTGCCAATTATTTTGCATGACTGCCAAATCTTTGTGGAGGATGCAGTGAGGACTTGAGNGAGCCTTGTGGATGTTTAGCCCTGGTATACCCGTCTAACCGGCTTGACGGAGCCGCTATGCGGTAACCTCTCTGCACACTGTGACGTAAATGTTTCTCGGAGGTGAGTCGGAGAAGTTGTGACGTAGAGGAATAATTGTAGGTTGAGTTATACTAACAAAAATGATGTCACTCCGGATTAAAATGAGAATTGAAAATCTCACGTGTATGCGTCAACCGACCGGTTTGGTGACTGACGTGAGAGAGCGAGTTCTCCTTCTGTTCCCTAGACAAGTACACACAAATTCACAATTATCATTTAGCGCTATAAACAATTTAAATTCGAATTACTCATGTCGCGCAGTAATTTTTCAACGTCAACCTTACAACACAACCACTCACTAGTGTAGTCGGCCCTTCGTTCTGTGGGTAACTGAGTGTTGTTGTGTAACGTTATAAATGCGTATTTATAATGGCTTAAGTTGGCGACTCAAAGCGTCTTGAAATTATATATAGCTGCATCTTTTTAAAATGGAAGGTTTTACTGTTATTGAGGGCACGGTCAAATTATGTCTTACACAAGATTTAAAAAAATATATTGTTGGTTTGGGGTGCATCTTTTAATTTAAAACCATCTATATAAAATCAATATACGTCATGACCAACAATCAATATAACGTTGTCATACAGTCGTGCAAAGTCGTAGGCGTTGGATTAAATAGATGCAATAAGAAGTAGTTGACTTTAGAGAAATAAATACAGTTAGGTAATTGTGGAAAATAGCTTTGAAAGTTATTGCACTACCACATTTAATTTATCACGCTCCAGTTCGTACGATTCGATAAGATGACGTGTCAGACACTTGGTCGTTTTCCCATTATGAATATTTTATGACAGGATTTATAGGCTGAAGCGTCATTTTTTAAATAATTTTTTTCTCCAATTTTATATGTAAAACCACATCTGTCATAACTAGCATTTTTTGTTTGTAATTGTTTAATAAATGTTTGGTAAATTTTTCTAATAAATTTATAGTTAATTTATAGCACTTTTTTGTTTGGTACACAGAAACAGAATTTTACAGTTAATATTATTTCTTATACGTTTTTAAAGATATTCATAATTTTCCAACGCATGTTTTTATTTAATGAAAATTTATGCAAAACATACCGAAAATAGACATATTTTGACTGTCATTTTATGGCACTTTTAAACAATATGACCAACATTTTTTTAATATTAAAGAACTGTTATTATGCTACAAGATGATGTCAAACAATATTGTCAAACCATTATTGTTTATTAATCTCGTATCATTTTCTAAAAAATGATATTCTATAATAGTCAGAAATGAACAGGTTTTCATTTTTTACGAGTAACAAGATATTCGTAAAATTCGAACGTGTGTTTAAAAATACAAATTTTGAAAAATCTGAAATTTTTTATGTAACAACAATACATTGGTACCAAAAACAACTATTACACTACAAAAAAGGGTCTAGATTTTTTTAGTTTCTATTTTAATGAATGCCACACCATTATCTAACACGCAAATAAACCCGAAATAATAGTTATGGGATGCACTTTAAAAGTATTTCTACAACGTTTGCATTAAATGTATTAGCCTGAAATATAATAATTTTCAATCACATTATTACATACGTTATTTTTCTTTGCCATTTGCGAGATATCCACAATTTTCCACCGCATGAGACGCAGACAGGATAAATTCAAAATGACAAACAGAACTAAAATACAATTTATGATAAAAAAAATTACAGTACTTAATGATTGTAATAATTCTTAAATCATTTATCCTTCCAGCAGAGCAACAAACAAGAATCTAATGACTCATCCGCGTCGATTTCGCCTGTAGGTGGTATTGCAACCAACCGATTGATTCCGCTCACTTTGATTGATAAGCTGATAAAATCATTAGATTCACACTGGACATCTGGCACGTCGTGGGAAAAGCGGAAAACTATCGATCTCGGCGCGGCACATCGTTTTGTTGCGCTGAATAATTGACAAACCGGCCCGACGTTTTCCCATATCCTGTCTGCGCGCGAGGATAATTATCTTTTGTAAATAAACCACGTACAACGCGTTTTTCAAACAGACATTGCACGAAACTTTCTGGGAAAAACGATTTTGAAGTTCAAATTTTGCGCCGGGGTGTCGATTTTGCTGTTTGACGTTTCTCCGAACAAGGCCAAAAATGTCAAAAAATAGAAGTTTCAGATGTCAACGCGCATGCGTAGCTAGTCCAAACCTCTCGACCTTTTCTACTGAACTGTCGAACTTAAAACTTCAATACTTCAACACACCCAGAACAAGCTACAGATGTCGCTGGTCGTCGGTACTTCCCCAGAATGCAAAAATTGTTGAAATGTTTTCCTCGCTTAACCTCGCCACGTGTCACTTTATCGCTTTGAAAACAGCTCGATTTAACGTTGATTGTGGCGTCATTTAATGGCTGAATTATTACGTTTCTCGTAGATACGTTTATTCGGACGCTGGCTAAACAGTATATGTAATAAAAGGTAGGAGAGAAAGTCGGCGACTGTGCGCAAGGAAGTCCAGTCTGCGGCGTGACTGCGGCCAGGGCGATTCAATCGCAATCGATCACATTGATTTGGAGATTTTCATAAATAAAAACAAAACAATTCAGAAAACCCTTTAAAGTCTACGCATTGTTCTTAAATAATTTTCTTAATTAATATAGTATAACTTTTAGAAAAATACTAATAATCTTATTTCTTTTTTCTCGGTAAAAAGTGAAATTGAGAATTATAAGTATTTGTGAATAGTGTCTTTTGGAGTTCAACATTTTGCATTTAGGTAAGTAGTACATTTATATAATCAATTTTTAGTAGATTGAACTAAGTTGCAAATTATTGTTTATTTTTTATATATTTTTGTTAATTATTACAAATTTACAAATCACATTACATTTACAAATTACATTTACAAATCTGTTTTTAAGTTTTCTACAATAACAAAGCAATTTAACAACTTGCGACGTTTCATAAATCTTTCAATGCTTTAAAAACTAGCAAAGTTTTGAGAAACAGTTAGTATTTATTATATTTTCATTAACGCATTGTTTTTTGTGATTTGTAATTATATCAATTTGTTTGGAAGAACCATCAATAATTCATCTTATCCGAATTATTATTTTTAATTGTTATTATATCCTAATTTATATTCAACTTACTATAATTTAGCAAAATTGTAATTTTTTTGTAAAATAAACTGAACAATAAACACACAAAAAATTGCAAATATTAATGAAATCAATTTTGATAGTATTTAAAAAAAAATTATTATCTGAAATAAAATAAAATGGTCCATTATTTGTTTGTCACTTTGTTGATTGTAAGTAAATAATATGGAGGCCTTGACTAGTACTTAATCGCAAGTTATACTCACTTGTGGTGCATAAATTATAACTCAAGTTGTGTGTGCCTAAGATAAAAGTTCCTTACAATTCTCTTGGTTTCCTTCTTAAGCCTTGTCGTCTAGGTAACACGATCGACAAGTGCAGTTTCCTCGTTGCCAGGCCAAGATAGCAGTTTGCACCGCGCGTCAAGGCGAAACAATAGTCACGATTACAAAATCGCAATCGCACGGCAGGGAATTAATTCGATATGTCGGTTGCCTTCAATGTGCTTTACGTGTTATAATTTTTTACGCATTTCATATGCAATGCGGTTGCTTTTGTTTGGTTCCCATTGTGTCGATGATAACAAATAAAAAGCGTTGGCCCTTCC
The DNA here is from genome assembly GCA_027574965.2 of Ecitophya simulans. Taxonomy (NCBI): domain Eukaryota; kingdom Metazoa; phylum Arthropoda; class Insecta; order Coleoptera; family Staphylinidae; genus Ecitophya; species Ecitophya simulans. The sequence continues at coordinate 6,986 of JAODGE020006332.1, forward strand.
CAGGATTTGATAATTGTATATTTATTGGCAGGTGTTGGTATTGAAGAGCTGAGCTGAAATACAAATATTTATATATTGGGGTATTATTATAGAGTTAATTAGTCGAATAATTTGTTCTTGTTGTCTAATTGTTTACGATAAAGGTATGTTGACTATTTTAATATTTAATTATCTACGTTTAGGTTACTGAAACTTTAATTTTTGTTTAAATTTAATCATGTTATTTAAATTTAATGTTTCAATTTTTACGCAACCAAAAAATTTGATTGTTTTTTTTTTGTTTTTTTGACAACTAATAGGTAATATACTTGCATCTATAATTAACGATGCAAATATACAATTAAATTTAAGCGATTTTTTTAATGTTCACCGTTTTTATGGGCTGTGAACGTTTTTCGAAATTTGAACTGACCGTAACAATTGTATCATAAATTACTGATTAATGTTACTGAAATTAATAATATTTACATTTATTTTAAATATTAATTATTTATTTGGTTGTTTGCGTCACTGTTATAACAAGAAAAACCCAACCAATACTAAAACATAAAAACTTGACAATAATTACTATTATTACTATTATTACCACAATTAAAATTTGTGATTATAATATTTTTATCAAACATTTATAAGAATTGAAATAACTATAACTATTATAATTATAAATATTAAGTGCTTCTCATGTTACAATTTTTTACGCATTTTATATGCAATGCGGTTGCTTTTGTTTGATTCCCATTGTGTCGACGATAACAAATTGAAAGCGGTGACCCTTTCCAGGATTTGATAATTGTATATTTATTAGCAGGTGTTGTTATTGAGAAATATTTAGAGCAGGGCTGAGGTACAAATATTTATATATTGAGGTATTATTATAGAGTTAATTAGTTCTTCTAATTTGTTCTTCTTGTTTAATTGTTTACGATCAAGGTATGTTGACTTTTTTAATATTCAATTATCTACATTAAGGTTACTGCAACTTTAATTTTTGTTTAAATTAAATTGCGTTATTTAAATTTAATGTTTATTTATATTTTTCCACAATTAAAGAATTTGGTTGTTTTTTTTTTTGACAACTAATAGTTTAATTAACAATGCAATTATGCTATTAAATTATAAGCAATTTTTTAAAAACTTTGACAGTTTTTATGGGCTTTGAACGTTTTTCGAAATTTGAATTGACCGTAACAATTGTATCATAAATTTCTAATTAATTTTATTGCAATTAATAATATTTACATTTATTTTAAATATGAATTATTTATTTTGTTGTTTGCGTCAGTGCTATAGAAAAACCCAATTCATACTAAAATACAAACATTTGACACAATAATTACTATTGATACTATTATTACACCAATTAACATTAGTGAACGGTAATTATAATATTTTTATCAAACATTTATAAGAATTGCAATAACTTTTATTTTCAACAAACCTAATTAACTGATAAACATATAAATATATTATTAAAGTGGAATATTTTACTTAAACTGTACTGCATAAGACTTTCAATAACTTAGAAACTAATAAAGATATCTACAAATCTAATATTTGTCATGGATAACTACATTTGCATTAAGATCACCTAATGTTAAGAATTGTATCAAAGAATAAGAGAAGAATACAGTGCTTTTTAGGATGTTAAGAGATGGCATTACTAAGGCTTTAGCTTTCTATACGAATAAATTGTTGCCTATATTTTCTATATCAATTCTTTGATTTCAAATTAATAATTAAAATTAAACAAACAATGTAAAAAAAGTCTATTTTCTTTATTGTTTATTGATAGATACTTACAGATATATACATAACAAGAATAGTTTGTTTAAATACTTTTTTATTCTTTGTTGAATTAGTTTTTTTATTGGTGCTTTATTTATTTCTGCCTCTATTTCTGATGCTCGCATGTCTGAAATTGTCACAACAGACTTATACAATTTTCAAATGACAGAATAACAAATTTATCGAAGTTTGAAATCTATAAATTTCAGATTATTTTTTTGTAACAGTTTTAACGCACGTGAGCGCCATCAGTAACATATCGTATGTCACATCCGTAACATACATTGGCAGTTAGAGTTGTGCTGGGCGATTCGTCTTATATGAAATTGAGAAATACAAATCAAAATTTTCGAAATGGCGGAGCCTTTCTAATAAAGAGGTTATGCCATTGCATTGATACTAGAAGCGACCAAAGACCTTTAATTAAATAAAAATGACATTTTACAAAAAAATTATTATAAATTTAAATTTATTATTGTATATGTTTTAAACATTTAACATTTAGAATACTCACAATTAGTTGTATTTTATATTTGTCCTATTCCAAATTAAACATGTTTGCCAAATTATCAGTCGGTTCTATTGTTCACACAAAAGTTATTACTAACTGAACAACCTATCCAAAAGTCATGAGAACAATAAATGATCTGTAAAAAATTACAAAGGGATATAACCAGGTGACCAAAAACAATTGTTATAATTTATGTGGCACACGTGGCTTCTCAACAGAACCTTGTCTAGATACATCCACTCGCGTTCGATATGCGATGAATAATTAACTTGGACGCCAGCCAACTTGCTCTTCCTTGTGTTCTCACTTTTTCCAGTATAATTTTCCACCGGACGAACTCCAGCTTTACCGAACAGTGTAGGATAAACTCACTCAAACGTGGAATGCACATAAATTCCATATAGTCGTTAGGCATGTTTCGAAACGTTAAAACATTGAGATATTGAAATATTCAATCCGACGTTATGTCGATGGACATGACACCGACTCCACATTGATTGCGACACATCCTTAACGACTTGTGGTGTTTTTTTTAAAATTTTTCTCAAATAATGCGCTGCGCATTATTCATGAGGCAATGTCTCAATTATCAAGCAAATGGCTAATTGTAAGCGGTGCGCCTTAGATTAGTCGTAAAACGTAATTCGTCGGTATTATTTGATCTTGCAGGATAATGTACAGTAAAGCACCGCAAAATGTAATTACGTTTTTAGTAGTATTAGAAACAGGTGAATTGGGTCATGAACATGTTTTTTGCAAACAAAATGTTTGCAAATGATGAGAATTTACAAAAAATATAGATAATTTACTTGTTTATAAGAGGAAAGTTAGAATTTGTTGATGACATGAGTATTTCCAAAGTTGGAAAATTTAGTTTAACGCCCTGTATATTCCTTATAAATTTTTAATACAATTCAAATTGATGTTTATAAAACATTTATCTATCAATAAGGAATAGTTAATAATTTTCAGGTAGTTTTAGTAAATTATCGAAAATCAAAATACAATTTATCGACAATTTTGCTGATTATAGGTAAACAGCTATTGCAAATCTTGTAAGTCAATTCCTATTGACAGTTGGTCCAAACTTGCACATTTGGTTCAGCACTACGTGAAACCTTTATAAATTATTGACTTAATGCACGTGAATAAGTAATTATCTGACTACATAAAAAATATTTTATATGTTAATAATTATAATGGCCAGTTAGTTAATGCAAATATTGTAGGTCATCAGTGGTCAATGTTTTCCAAAGTTTTCCTATTTATTTTTCTTGGCTTGAAAATGTTACTGTCTATAATATTTATCTACTTAAAGCACATAAACAAAAACTTTATAAACACTATAATTTGACGTCGCAGAGTGTCAACCATTCAAAAGACAGAAAAGTACACATCAAAACGAAAATTTAATTTGTGCAGGAAAACGCACTGTAAATTAAAAAACTTCATTGTTATTTAATAGAATATATAGAATATAAATAGAATAATTTTTTTATGATTCATGAAATTCCCTCCGACATAAGTAGGAAAAAAAACTATTCCAAGTCGTTGTAAACACGCACCTGCAGTTCAACTTAAAATCAAAAGTCTATGATGTAATCAGGCAAATGAATGAATTGTGACTTGAGCAGGTTTACGTCGAGAGCGCATATGCTTGGAGAGACTCGACCAAAGTGACTTCGAGCCAAAGACTTTCGTTTTCTTTCGAGCGAACAGAGCGCACGGTTTCCTGTTCGGTGGGTCAACACACAACGTCGTGCGACTCGCAAATGAAGAACGAATTATTATTTAATAAAATTTTTAAACTTGCGCACGTAATGCAAACCCAAACTCACTCGAAAATCCGACGCGGCATGACATAATAAAGAGCGTTACGCGTCAAAGCTTGGACTACTTTTCGTTACAACTTGAAAAACAAACCTCAAGTGTTGTTTAAACGAAAGTTCAGTATTATTAAAATAGGTTAAATCAGCGTCTGCCTATTATATCGTTTAAGTTTTTATAGGGTATTGGTAAATAAATATAAGAATTTATATATTTTGGAATTTATTCCTACTTTCTGTATTAATTAATAATTGATTATCTTCGTTTAGTTAAAAAAGAACAGAATTAAAAATGTTTAAACTGATTTACTACTTTCAATTCTTGTAAAAATTAACTGTATCTGCCATAACTCTTAAATCAATAAAATTATAAACAAATTGATAATATATTATAAAATAATGAAAATAAAACTGCGGGGTGTCATAAACCGTTCTAGACTATTTGCTCACAAAATACAACACAATATTCTTATAACTACCTCGGTAATAAATTTCAGAATTGAATCTGATAGTCAAGATATTTATTTCCTTTCATTATAATTATAAAGAGTATCAAATAATTATCATTAAATTTTGCCATAACTTTTTAGTTATTAAACTATCCAACAATTCTTAATAAGTACAATGTAGCCAGATAAATTATTTACCATTTGCATCATTTTTAAACGGTTACATATTACTAATTGAAAGTGACCAAAAAACTGTTGAGAACGTTTTAATAAATAAAATAATAAACAACTTTTTTTATATTTTTATAACCAATTTGTATAATAATATAGTAAATAAAATACCAAATAATATAATTGTTACATAGCTTGTGCACATTTCAAAGAATTTTGATTATTAGAAACAAAGTTACAACGTCACAAAACACAAACGAGTAATTTTCAATCCAGATCAAAAATAAATTCTTAACAAAGTTACGAAACACGGAAACTCTTTAAGTCAATTCCAAACATCTAAGCCTAAAGTATAATCAGCATTATTAGCGTTGCTTCAAACGCAAATCTTGCATCTTCCAAAGTGAAACTTGACCCCAGCAATTCTGCAATTTCCTCTCAAAAACTCTTTGCTTCACAGCATAATTTACATTGCGTCAACCTCAATCAAATATTGCGCACAAAATGAATAAAAATAATTACTACAGCAACAACTAAGCAATTGTTACGATTCGTTTACAGCTTGTTTTATGCTCTTATCCAAGAGCGAACATTATCCAATCGGTCATTTGCTCATGCTATTACTTAACTTTCTTTCTTAATTTTGATTCACTCAATCCTATAGCTCTCTGCAAACTTATAAAATCTCACGCGCCACTTGTACCTAATACTTTGCTAATTATATACAGTGTGTTCCTTCGCTTAGCAACGCAAATTAAGCCTGCGTCGCTTTAGTGCATTTGGTACGAAACTCAACTTGGTTTAACTTGACTTTATCTGACCAATAACATGGAGCTCTTAATGCCCGAACGCCTAAACAAGTGCGTTCTGCGCCAAATAGAAAGTTCTCTAGCGACATAAGTCATTTTTGAGCTAGAACTCGGAGTTACTGTCAGCGTAATGGTTGTTGCTGAAGCACTCAAATTACTATAAAACAATACATGTAGTTAATTCAATTATTGCAATTTGGAAAGTTTACCACCGACTGTCAGACACGTAACGCACTTTATGTAAGGCCTTGACTTCCGGTTTTAACACTGGTTAAATTATTAGATGTTTTAGGAAATGACAAATATTCATCACTGCAATTATTTTATGATGGATAATTTAAATAATTACATAATACCGACTATTAGTAACTAATTAAGTACGATATTTTTTATTCACTAAACTATAAATAATTAGAACATAATGTCTATTTCAGTTTTAAAGTGTTGAAAGTGCGCTCAAATGTCGTTAACATTTACACAAAAACGTTTTTATTATTACGATAAGTTTGGATACTTTTGGCAATGATTATATATCAAATAAATAATTTACCGTTTATTTTACAAAATTTTGAATACTAATACAATTAACATTAACTTTGAAAAAACAGATTGTTTCCTAATTACGTTTACGCATTTAATTTGAAATAATTAAATATTTGTTAACTAATACGTAATGAGCGTTTTTGCTTTCATTTAAATTGAACTGCCCTTCATCAAATATTGCAAAAATTTAATTAATTATGTATTTTATACTAGTTTTAACAATTTTTAACAACCCCAGTTCTACCAATTTGGCGTGGTGTTTTATCAAAAAATCGGCCTGCCTAGATTCGAAGAAATTGAAGAGTTAGTCAGATTGTCGAAGGTTACGAATGTTAACAAATAAAGGCAACAGGATTGCGGAAAATTAATTTACACTTGTTGAAATTATATGTAAGTCGTCGCAAGTCAAGTGTCTAGTGTAAATGCTCATTATTTATTACTCATCCCAATATTTTAACGTGTGAATAACTCATTCTGCTCTAAACAGCGGTGAGAACATAGCCCTAAGTTTGATAGCAATAGATTGCTGTAATGGAAAATTAACATGTAAACATTTTCAAGCGCTTATAACGGTCTTACGCAGATAATTCGTCAAACAGTTATGCATATGCATATGTGCTACGTCTAATCGGCTTTCAATTGCATTTAAGCACAATTTGAAATTTTTTAGGCGTGTCGGTCAAAACTAACTTTAAAATAAAAAACGCATGTTCTTTTAAAATACATGAGATATTGGCTAAAATGTAACTTGTGATGCAGAGAATTTGTTGTGCAGATAAACACTGGTACATATGTAATTTTGTATTACTTTTCGATTGAGTCTAAGCACAATTCAAATTTTTTTGGGCGTATTGATCAAAATTAACAATAAAGTCAAAAAATAGTGCCCATTTAAAACACATGGAAAAATGTTTATACAAACTAAATTGTTTACAACTTTTTATGTAGACAATTCGTCGCCACCTTATTCAAAATCTACATTTTATTGGGTCTCCAATGGTGCTAAGCTTAATTTGATCCTTTTTGACCTAAGCATTGTTCAAAATTATTTGGGCGCGTCGGTCAAAATTAACTTTATATCAATATTAACTTTACAGTACATTCCGTAACTTTGTTAATGATCATTCAATTAAATTAGTGATTATTAAATTAAAGGAATTGACATTATGACGTTCTGCTTTTGACAAGACAAACAGAAATTTTAAAGCGCTATATACATGTTTTAATTTTTACTCCAAATTCTTATTTCTTTTAAAACAATTTAAAAATATATTCTTTTTTAGATTTGCTATAACAAAATGGGTGTAACCGCTCAACCCCCCCAACAAATAACAGAGCATCACATCAAGGACTCCAAGCACACATCAATGGATCCCAATAACATTAAGAACGCAGTTCGGAGACACAACTCTATCAACAACTCCCTGAACACTAAAGCGTTGTACTTGGCCGAGACGGAGGACGTTAAAATTACAGATTTCTATCGGGGTTTGAATATTTTCATAACGGGTGGCACAGGATTCGTGGGCAAATCCGTCATTGAGAAACTCCTGCGCACCTGCGACGGAATCGGCAACATTTATGTGCTGATCAGGGCCAAGCGGGGAATGAATGCGACTACACGTCTCCAGGAACTCTTAAAGAATCCCTTGTTTGATAAAATCAAAGAGAAGGACGAAACGCTGTTGGAGAAGATTGTTCCGATAGAGGGAGATGTCTCCCTGCCATTGTTAGGCATATCCGAACAAAACAAACAAATTTTAGTTGAGAACGTCCACGTGGTGTTTCATTCGGCTGCCACCGTGAGGTTCAGCGACTCGTTGAAGACCGCGATCGTCCTGAACACGCTCGGCAGCAAGAGAATGTTGGACCTAGCCATTGAAATCAAGAAGTTGAAGAGCTACGTGCACGTCTCGACTGCATACAGCAATTCCGACAAGAACAACGTCGACGAGATCGTATACGAACCGCCGGCTGATCCTTACCACATGATTAGGTGTGCGGAAACCTTAAATGAAGTAGCAATGAATCAGTTGGAGAAGGTTGTTATCACTAAACATCCAAATTCGTATACTTTTACGAAGGCCATGGCCGAGAGCATCGTTCAAGAGTACGCTGGAAAGTTGCCGATTGCCATTGTCAGACCTTCTATTGGTAAGTTGTGTCCAAATCTCTTCTTAAAGTTAGAGTTTCTACAAACAATTTGTAAATGTAGTGACCAACGCCTGGAAGGAACCTTTTGAAGGATGGATAGACCATTCTACTGGTGTACCCGGCATCATGATGGAAATGGGTCGTGGAGGTGTCCAAATCGTGTACGGCGACTACGACAATCGCATGGACATAGTCCCGGTAGATTTCGTTGCCAACACGTTGATAACTGTTGCTTGGCACACCGTCGCCAAACGACGCAACATTATGCGAATCTATAACTGCACCTCCGGGCACAGTAACAGCATTTCCTGGGGCGAATTCAGTCAAATGACCATCGCCTCGGCGCTGAAGTACCCGTCCATATATATCACTTGGTATCCCCAAGTAATCTTCACTAAAAACAGATTCGTTTACTATCTGATTCAGATGTTTCTGCAGAGAGCGCCCGCTCTTTTGGCGGATTTACTACTGATTTGCACCAGAAGGAAACCCATGTACGTGTTATTGGTAGTGAATAATTTGTAATTGTGGCAGTTATCCAAATGTGTTGTTGCAGAATGTATCGGTTCGCAAAGAAAGTCGAACGGAATGTCAAGATCGGCGAGTTTTTCGTGAGTTCCAAGTTCCAGTTCGACGTGAACAACTTGGCCGAATTGCAGGGCGACGTCAAGGCCGCTGCCGATGGCGAGAACTTTCCCATGGACGTCTCCAAGCGTCAGATGGACTGGCAAAAGTACAACGAGATGTGCATGCTGGGCATTAGAAGGGCTGTTCTTAGAGACGAGCTCAGCAGTTTACCGCACGCAAAGCGCAGACTCAACGGGTAACTTACACAACTAACTAGCAGACGTTTTAACGCAATTTTAACACCTTCTAAAATATTTTCTTGTAGTAGAAGAACCACTCTTCATTTAAATCCGCTGTTATTTAGGTGCAACCGCTTTAAAATATGTTTTACCAGCCTTGTGTCAAATTCTTGAGCATCAAGTCAACAGAAAAGTCCTTTTATTTAAAATAAATCTTAATCTGTTTCAGATATTACTGGTTTAAGAAAATTTTGCAATTCTTCAGTCTCTACGCCTTGTTAAAAGTGTCCATTTGGTAATATCATCACCAATCAAAATGGTCGTATTAAATCATCAATCAATACCTTGGAAAACTAAGAAAATTATTTTATATTTTAGTTCGCTTGACTAACAATAAGTCGACTAAAGCATCGTAATTAATTATACTTAAGTTTAAACTACCTTAAACTTTAAGCTAGTCTTTTACAAGCAGTTTTGTGTATACCAATTATATTAGTGAATGAAATATATTATATATAAAGGAACCGTCCATTATTATTAGTATTATATACCTAATCATATTTTATAAAAGTGCAGTTGGTAATTTACTCTTAGATGAATATTAAAAATTTCGAAAATGATTGGTTATTGCATAAGTTACTTAAAATGTTAATAAACAATTATGTATTGTGCTGATTGTGTTTAAGATTGTTGTTGATTGTGTTTAAGAGTTTGTGATTTACATTTTAAGTGTGCATCTATTTCAGGCGTAGTTTGATGTGCCAAACCATATCTGACATTAAAATTGTTCTAGCACATCACATCACATTACACGTAGTACTCTCTACTGGGAGCCAAACTATTTTCTTCTCCCAGACCTTGCTTATACTAGGAGTAATTGACATTGGCCGTAACGCTGGAGAAACGCGCGTGATTTTCGGGAATCTTGCGCTCAGCGCCGCACGTCGTGCGCGCGCTCGGCGCACGCGGCTTCCTTTGAAATGCGCCGCGCGCGGCTACGACTCTACCGCAC